>BGNK01005999.1:20213-31875 GCA_003297005.1 Symbiodinium sp. clade A Y106
AAATGAGAAAGGACATGGCGGGCTCTTTCTCTGAAGACGCAATCAAGCAGATCTCAGACATCAGATGGGTCGTCGTTGCACCCGCCCCGATCGCAGCGAGTTACCAAGCTCCTCAAAAAGCGATTGGTAAGTGGAGTGCTACCCCCCCAGACATTGGGGTAAAGCAGTATGTTCACAGATGGGAGCTGAGTGACCAATGACGCCGCTCGCCGATTTCGCAAAAAGGTGTGCGAAAGCATCTCGATGAATCCTAAATCCCAGCCTTAGAGTCTAAATTCTTCGGACAACCCTTAACCCTAAACCCTGAACCAAATTCTATAAGGAACCGCTTGCCCAGTTTGGCTAATAATACCACCTTAGAGAATATAGATGGGGTAATTGGTTATTCCTATACTTGTATTGATAATGGGGAAGTAGTCGTGATATATTGGGTGGGGTGTAGGGGGGAGTATAGGAATAATCGTCTAATGGGTTGACCGGTGGTATTATTAGCCAAAATGGGCAAGGGGTCCTCTAACTACAACAACGGCAGGCCTTGGCACCAACTGCAACGCAGCAACTACAAAAACACACACACTGTTACCTGCAGCCAGCACATGGCACTTTGATTAAATCTTCCACTGCTGCACCGGACGCCGCAGTCACAAGACAACTGGCCTGAGCGTTCTCTATACTCGTCGCTCCGGCAACCGGCATGTTTTGAGCTCTGCATTCTGATCTCCCACACAGAGCCTTCGAACTATCTTTGAGTTCCCGAGCTGTAAGAAGTACATCAAAACCAGCCTCAAGCGAAGCAGGCGCGTGCCACGGGGCAAGAAAGGGCCGAGGTCGGTATCGCCGCAGCACAAGGCAAGTCTCGGGCCAGGTTCGCGGGTTTTGGCCTTGTGTTTGGGTGGTTCTTTGCTGGCAGGGCACCCAGAGGCTTCGACAGAGCAACGGTGCAACAATCAACAAATCGAGTCAGATCGAACGGGTGGTCTGCAGAGATCCTGAGGCATAGCAGGCATAGGCAATATCACGCTTGGGCACTTCTGGCAGAATTGCTCCAGGTGGAGGATGCGCCAGCTGCAGGCCCCGAGCACCGCTTCGTGGCCTTTGCATGCATTTACAATTTGCGGACGTCGTGCCATCTTTGACTGTGCGAAGCCTGGGAACGCCGTCCAGCTCCAGCTTGCAAGCCTAGAAACGGGCACACATCATGCAGTAAAATCGGAAAGGAAATTTATGATTCCTACACGCCGCAACGACACTGAGTTTGAGCTTGAGGCCCCAATGCCTTTGCAGCCGCTCAAATGCCATCTACAGTCTTGCAAAGATCATATGTCACATGTCGTTATAGTCATAGTGCAGCATTGTATCATGGCACGCGCCGCCCTGCGAGCACTGCTGCTCTCTCTGGGGATCGCAGGAGACCAGTATTCGGGTGATCTTTCTCCCAAGTCCGTTGCCCTACCGCAGGATCCCAGCTTTTCGTTTATGGGCCTTGGCGCGCTACCGTTGCAAGGCACGAGAAATCACACAGCCGGGTTTGCTACACCCTGCAACCGACACCCTAAAGCCCGAAGCTCCTAAAACCTTGTATTCCAACTGTAGAGAGGCGGAAAAGAACCGACAACAAAAGAGCTCCTGAACCTCCTAACTAAAGTCTTAGAATCCGAGGCGCCGGGCAGCACTGCACTCCGGGACTGCAGAGCCAAAGGGCCCTGAGAGCCCTGAGGCTGCGGAGGGAGGAGGTTTACGGGTCTATAGAAGCTTGCAGGTGGTTTGGCGTTTGGGGTTTGGTTATGTTTGTTTTGTTTCGAGTTTGGTGTGGTTTTTGGAGAGTGCTGTTTAAGGTTCAGGAAGACTTTAGAGTTCTGATGCCGAGGGCTACATGTTCCTGTTGGAATTTGTGTCGTTACTGCTGTTTCTCATCGTAGTCTTTCTGCTCTTGGGAGCAAGCACCATCGACTGTTGTTCTAGCGTCGTCGTCGTCATCATTGTCGTCAGAGTCGTGTCGTCGAGCGGGTGCAGCTTTGCGAGTTCGAAGGCGAGAGTTCTGGGGGGCTGGGTTTTTGGTCTTTGGTGCTCACGGACGCGGCAGCCCAGGGTGTCATTTCAACATGATGAGCGAGCAGGTGAACTTCCTTCTGATACCTTGCTTGCCGAGTTTCATGCAGGATGCGCTAGCCAAGAGCCTGCCCTTCCTCACAGATGAGTCGCTTATTGCGGATGACATCAGCTACGAAGGCCTGTTGGCAACTTGCCAAGGCCGCGAGAGCTACCTGTCGGCTATGCGAGATTGGCAGCGACTGGTTCCAGAGAGGCTCGAGGACTTCAAGGTCATGCGTATGGAATCCTGGCGACTAAACCCGGGAGTAGTCACCGCAAGGTGCGCATGTGTTCGAAATGGGGAGGGACTGCGCCGATGTTTCAGAAGCACTGGAAAATCTGCCGCCTTTCAAGGTGGAGCGTTGGCTTCGTCGCGCCGCTTCCACCTTCCTGGAAGCTTCGCGAGCTGCCACCGGATGCGCCGCTGCTGCCTGGGGCCAAGGCCACTTGACCCGGTTTTCACATTTTTGGGATTGGTCTTTGCCCAAGAGGGGTTGAGTGTTGTGGGCAAGTGCAGACGCTTGAAGCCAAGAGCCCGCATTCCTATGTCATTATCCTCAGGTCCGCGTAGAGACGCAGCTGGTCGCAGAGATGACGCTGAATTCGGAGGGGAAGGTTCTCTGGCTCGCAGGTCTTTTGAGTCGGTCCCGAGATTATGCTTGCTCCAACCACCACCACCACTGCCAGAGAAACCCCCTTCCACTGCCCGTCTTACACCACGTGATCAGTACTTCTGCTCAGCATGCTTCTGCTACTTCTACTGCGTACTGAGTGCTTATATTATATTTGCTACTTACGACTGCCGACTGCTTACTAACAACTATGTACTACCTAACACTGAATGCCAGCTTTTTACTACTTACTACTCGTTACTCGTTGCTTTCTACTATACTTACTATACTTACCATTCACTGCCTACCACTGACTTCAACTGCTCACTGCCTACTAACTACTACAAGGGGTTGTATAAACATGCCGCGTGTACGATTTATGGAAGGAGTAACCACACAGTTGGCCATAACTCGAATAACAAAACGATAGCATCACATCTTTTCTGGTTGCTGTATTGTATCGTGGGAATCAGGTGAGAGAGCAAAGAGTGTTACCACGATAACAGAACGATAATTTAAAAAAGATATCGTTGAGTTCACCAGACCAACAACAACAACTACTACTGCTGCTACTACTACTACTACTACTATTACTGCTGCTACCACTACTCCTACTCCTGCCCCTGCTCCAACTCCAACTCCTACTACTACTACTAAGGAACGGTTGCCTACTTGACGCCATGCTTTTCCACGCTTCAGGGCATTCAACATGTGGTTTTGGCTGAATTATTCTGAAAGTCTCGAGGGTAGGTTCTGCTGCTTTCCGTGTGTGTTTGTGTGTGTGGAATTGGGGGGTGGGGGGCTACTAGTACTAGTACTAGTACTACTACTAGTACTAGTACTAGTACTAGTACTAGTACTAGTACTACGACTACTACTACTACTGCTACTACTACTGCTACTGCTACTGCTACTGCTACTACTACTACTACCACTACCGCTACCACTACAACAACAACTACTACTACGAGTACTACTACTACGACTACTACGACTACTACGGCTGCTACGACTACGACCACTACGACCACTACGACCACTACGACGACGACTACGACTACGACCACCACGACGACGACGACTACTACTACTGCTACTACTACCTCTACCACTCGTTCTCCTGTTCCTGCTGCTGCTGGCACACGGAGGCAGCAGGCGGCAGAAGGAGTAGTGTGGGAGGACTATGGGGAGAAGGAGAAACGTCGGCTGTCATTGGTTGTAGTGTTCGTCGTCTTTTTACAGCGGTCGTCATGATCGTCGCAGTGGTCGTAATGGTCATGGGAGAGGTGGTGCGGCACGAGGAGGCCATCTCGGCGGGATATGAGATCCTGGATGCCATCGCCCGCTACGAGCTGCTGACTGCCAGAAGGAGGGAGGCGGACTCCCCATCCGCAATGAAGTCGAGGGATCAAAGCTTCAGAGGCTCGTAGGGAATTTTGTCTCTTTGACTTGAGGTTGCCAGGTGGAACTTGCGGAGAGGGTGGCAGAAGCGACTGGAGAAAGCCATGTTTCCAGGGGTCTAACAGACATGTGTTTGAGAAGAAATTGACAGTACAGCAGGAGATGGTCGCCAAGCTTACATTCTTGGGGACGTCAGAGTTGCATTGAGGCGTGTCCTGTGCACAAACTCACGCTGACTGCAGCTACGAAAGGCACGGTTAGTTGTAGGCATTTTCACAGTTTCATAGACTCCGGGTGCAAGAATTGTTCGTAGGAGGAGGTTCTGACTCGATCTTGGAGCCCAAGCGCCTCCTGACGGTCTGAACGTCCACCGAAGCCTGAAACCTGCCAAGGATCCCATCACCTGGTACTGGCAAGTCCTGAAGGACACCACCATGGAAGAGATGGCCGTGCGTTCAGGGCAGATGGCCACACCGGAGGAGCCATCAGAATTCACTCTCTTTCCTTTTTTTTGTTCTCTCTCTCTCTCTCTCCCTCTCTCTCCCTGTCCCATCCAGCTGTCACATCTTCTCTTGCCTCTCGATATTGTTCCCTATATGGCCATTGGTCTGTGTGTTTAGCATACAGCACGTATGCCGCCTGTACATACACCATGAAGCAAGCACTGACCGATCTACCTCGCTGTGAAGTATTGCCATCGTTGTCTACACTGTTGTCATAATGCCCACTGTGATTCCGAATCGTCGTGTCTTTGTGTTGCAGGAGCACTTCGTGCTCATGCCCGTGCATCCATCACTGTGTCTCTGTGTCTTTTCTCGGCTATCCCTCCCTTTCCTTCTCTATGAGTGCATCTATATGGACGAGTACATTACATGAATATGCAAGCACAAGCGCTGGTAGTACTCGGTGGTGGTCCTCGTCGTCGAGTCGTGGTCGTCGTCCTCGCATCAGCAGGCCCAGCGGCAGCAGCAGCAGGAGGAGGAGGAGGAGGTGTAGTGGTGGTAGTAATAGTCGTCGTGGTGGTGGTGGTGGTGGTGAATCGCCGAATGTATTAGCTTAAGGATTCCGAAGTTAATGACAACATAGTAGCGGATGTTATTCCGATTTTGGCATGGATGCTCTGGTGATCGAACGCCATTGGCAATGGACGCTATATGACGCTATTAGTCTCATCATTGCGTCTAGTAATATTTAGGGTTTAGGCACGGATGCCTTTTGGATGACACGCAATTAGGAATGGAAGAATTAGGGTTTGGGCATGGATGTTCGGTGGAAATGAATTCGGAATGGACGTTATTAGTGTTTGGGCACGGATGCTTTGGTGTTCGTACGCAATTAGCCATGGACGTTATTAGCGCAGGGCACAGATGCTTTGGTGATTACACGCAACTAGGAATGGATGTTACATGCGAGGGTTTGGCCTGGATGCTCGGTGATGGTAAGTAAATTCGGAATGGACGTCATTGATGTTTGGGCATGGATGCTCTGGTGATCGCACGCAATTAGCAGTGCAAGTTATTAGGGTTTGGGCACGGATGCTTTGGTGATGACAGGCAATTAAGGATGGACGTTATCAGGGTTTGGGCATGGATGCTTGGCGATCGGAACGAACGTCATTAGTGTTTGGGCATGGATGCTTTGGTGTTCGTACGCGATTTGGAATTAGGATTTGAGCATGGATGCTCTGGTGAGCTAGGAATGGACTTTACTGGGGTTTGGACACGGATGCCCTGACAGTGCGCAATCAGGAATGGACCCTAGGGCTGGGGCATGGATGCCTTGGTGATCGATCGCCCGCAATTTGGAAGGGACGTTATTAGGGTTTGGGCACGGATGCTGTGGTGATCGCAGTCAGGAATGGACGTGATTAGGGTTTGGGCATGGATGCTCTGGCGATCGCACGCAGTTTGTTCGGAATGGACCTTATTTGGGTTTGGGCCTAGTTAACCCCTTTCCCACTCCCCCCCATTCCCAACAGAACATGGACGTTAGCACTTCATGTACGGCAAAAGTGCGTGCCCGAGATGCCAAGGCCTGATGCGCACGCATGTAGTCGTAGTAGCAGTAGTAGCAGTAGTAGTAGTAGTAGTAGCAGCAGCAGCAGTAATAGTAACAGTGACAGTAACAGTAAAAGTAGGAGAAGGAGTAGGAGTAGAAGAAGAACGAGCTTCAAGAGCCGCAACCAGGGGTAGTTTATCAGAATAAGACAAAGAAAGGCAGTGGATGAGATTGGCATTCATGTGAGACCCCTCCCGAACTCACACATGTGCATACAAAAAACCGTACCATGGAACGCAGAGGCATTTTTATGTACACTTAAAGAATCACGCAATCAGGGATGTATGCATATGTGAGAGTTTCGGAAAGTGAGAGACCTTCATGTGGACCCGAAGATATATGACACGTCCTTGGAACCTCCACCTTTCACCCCGGACGAAGGAGTTAGAGTGGCGCTTTAACGAGATGGTGCTCAGAAACTTTCTCTATGGCGCTGCTTTGGGCATAGCCTTCTGGTTTACCCTGAAATTCATTCTGTCTGCTAGAAGCCCCTAATTCCGGCAAGCTGGCGGGAAAAGTCCTGGTTTGCATTCAGCGGTATCGATCTCTCCACACGTTTGCCCACGCCCAGAAGCTGTGAAAACCAGTTGATGGCGTGGTCTTGCTGGGAAGACGAATTGCGTGTTCGCCCCTGATGTACGACTCTGCTCGGCTCGAACCTCGCAGCTCGCACGTGACATGGGCTCGGAGGTGCTTGCTTGATGTTCCTTGAGAGATAGGCCCAGCCACTCAGAACTAGCAAAGTTAGATGAGAGTTTGCTTGGACACTAGTTAGTTTCATTATTCAGGGCTGTGGAGGCCTGTCAGCCGCTGCTTGAGACTGACTCAAGCATGCCTTCAGCACATGGTTTCTCCCTCAGCGACTTCCAGTCGGACCTCGTGGGGCCGTATGCAACTTGAAGGCAAACTATGCGAATGGTCCCGGTCAGGTTTGCGGCAGTCGATGCTTAACAGTTTTGCACTGGGTGGTATTCGTATCTGGTAGTGCAGAGGTGCATGCGTCATGTGATGCAAGTGACAAGGCCTGCATCTCTCTGAATGCTTGTAAATATTTCTCCCTTTGGGGATTCGGCTCAGGTCAAAACTAGCCTGCGCTCGCCTTTGAGCAGCTTCTTTGGTGAGACCGAGCCATCAGACCTCACCACCTTCAAGGCGGTCCGGCGGGCGTAGTGCATGGGCTTGTCCAGAGGCTGCGCATAAGATGCCCTGATTTAGAGGTTCATCAGTCTTGAGGGCCTTCGCCAGGTCTGGGAGCCCACGCGACGAACTCCAACATCCTTCGCACTTCAGAAGTTCTTCGCATCACCGAAGGGCATGGCGTGCTCAGCGAAGCTCGCTGCAGCCGTAACCAACGCAGATACTTCAGGACGTCCGTGCATACTTGGCCTGATTGTGTGCTGGACATGTTCAGCGTGCAGTCTGGGTCTAATTAGTCTAATTAACCTTAGAGCCGGAAGCCTGATGCAGGAGATAATGATGACGAGATTCTTGCCAAAGTGGAACAAGCCGCCAAGGAAGTTGGGCCGGATTGTCGGCTAGCCCTGCAAAATATGGAGGGAACTCCCGCCGATGCCGTGGCAAAGATTGTAGCCGGAGTGGGGCAATCCCTTCATTGAGCGTGCTCCCAGCTTCTGCACTTCTGGCAAGAATTTGCGATGGAACTGTGCAAGCGGCAGACCGAGTTGCCGCAGAGACAAAATCGAATCAGAAGCGGGATGCCATGACTTGAGTGTTGCAGCTACGCTGTACATTGCTATGTCCACAGTCTTGCTTGCTGCCGGAAGTCTGCCGTTTCAGGTAGAGTGGTGGACCAGGGTTTGCTAGTTAGTTCGTCTTACCATAGCTAGTCATAGGACCAGCACAGGTCTTCGTTCCGTCCCTGCCTGTGTACCGAACCTACATATATCGGCCGCGCGGTGAGATACCCATGCATCGCGTCGGCTTGCTGCTCGCTGGGCTTGTTGCAGCGAGCGTTTCGGATCCCGCTCCTCAGCCGCATCGGACCGTCGGAGCCGTGTAATTACCGGTCTGCCAGAGGTGGAAGGGTGGCTTTCCTCTGAGGCACGGGGTGCGGAATGCTGGGACGACCAGTGTGAGGCTCAGGCGGCTGGAACGTGGTTCTTCGGCTAGGGCTCGGTTTCCGTGAAGCGCTTCGACAATAACTACTTGCTGGAGCTTGCCGATTTGCAAGGGTTATGTCAGGAGACGTCTGCCAAAATGGCTTATGCCATTTTGGGCTCAAGACTGTGGACCGTGGGTCCTTCAAAAATTTCACTGTTATCGCTCCCGTTTTTCCCTCCTGCGACCTTCGATCATGTCGTCTTTCGCACCAGCGGTCAATGTTGACGATGTCCTTGCCTCCAGCATGGACACGGTCGAGAGCCTGCCAGTTCTCCGTGATGAGGGGGACAGTGATCAGGATTGGGAGCAGATCAATGATGATGTGGCGGTGGCACGTGCCACCTTGGCTCACGACATGGCCGCCCATCAGGATGAGAATGTCAACACTACACTCACATTTTTCACGACTGTTGAGGTCGATGACACCACCCTCTCCGAGCAGCTCCAGGACATGGATGCGGCAATGGCTCGCCTTATGCAGAAAGGGGACGAGCCGGTGGTGGTCACTGAGCAGGCCGACGATGCTATGGAGGAGCAGGTGGTTGCTGCGATCCCACCGACACCTGCTGCAGGTGACATTGTCCCTGAGGTAGGTTCGGGCGGCCACTCCGTTTCTGCCAAAGACCTGCTGCAGGCGACTTTGTCCCTGAGGTAGGTCCGGTCGGCAACTCCGATGAGGCAGCGGACGACCCCATGGGCATGGACTATCCTACCACCTTCGCATCAAAGGCTTTCGCGACTTTGCCATCGGGTAAATTGGAGGAGAAGGTCTACCACATCGAGGGCTTCCCGGCGAACTTCCCCGGCATTGGCAAACGTGCCGCCGACTTGGCCCAACAGTTCACTCAGGCGGAGCCGGGTGCTCTTTTCTCTCAGCTCAAGACGGAGGCCTAGGCGAGGGCTTCGGTCGAGAGGGTCCTCGAGGTCTACCAGATCTACAAGAGACAGCTGGCCCAGGACCGACTACTCGCTGCACAATACACCAAGGACCGTCGTGGAGTTGGTCATGGCAGCATGAGACAGCTCAACCCGGGCCAGTCGGAGGCGACCCTTATGTGCCCAAACTGCTTCTGCGACTGGCAGCGGGCGGACAACAAGGTGGAGGGGAAGTGCAAGTTCTGCCAGCACAGAGGAATCGCCGTGGACAAGGGCCCCCCCTCGGCCGAGATCAATCTGGGCGCGTTCTGTGGTCCCAACGGGGTCACCTGGCACACAGATGCTGATAAGACCGCGAAGGAGGCGGCGGCTGTCGACATTGGTGCCTGGGCGCAGCCCCCCCCCCCCAAGACCACGGACAAGACCGAGTTGAGCTTTGCCGACCAGGTGCCTATGGCCCTGAGGCTTAGCCTATAGCTCACACGGTGGCCAGCCAGCCCTTTGACGAGGTGAGGTTTGCCTACGAGGATGCCGGAGACCGTCCACACATCCGGGAAGACTGGCAACCCAGCCAAGAGACTAGAGCCTTCCACCCGGAGCTGGCGGCGTCGCTCGATATCAAGAAGAAGTCGGCTGGGCCTATGGACCAGCGTGACCACAAGGAGGAAGCCCAGTTCCTCGACAGGGTTAACCCCCAGCTAGACGTCATTACTCAGATGCAGGCCGGGGCTAGGCTCCCTCCTTTGGCTCAGGATGTCCTTCTTCACCTTTTGTGCCCCTTCCCCTGTCGGGAGGACGCTCGTGAGGCACCGGATCTCCAGTCTGCTCTCTTTGCCCACTCGATAGGCCCCTGACAATCAGACGGCGAGATCCTGGCCGGTGTGCTGCTGGATCCAATCATTCGAGGATCGGGACGCTCGTTTGAGGACGAGCAGGTTGATGTGACGCGTGCAGGGGGCCAGGCCATTGTTGACTTTTTATTAGCCGTTGCCGTCCTCCACCGGAACTTGACCTTGCTGGGGGTCTCTGAGGGCAAGCCCCGTCCAGTGGTCATGTCCTACAAGGTCTTCCAGTCTATCGTGGAAAGAGCCCTGGCTCTTGTGGCAGGCCCTAGAGGCGAGGAGGACATTCAACTCCTTCTTGAAACCCTTTGGGACCCATGTATGAAAACATCGGACGGTACTCCCTCCTACCTCCTCTCTGAGGTTGTGTTACGACGTGCAGAGCAAGACCGGCTCGCTTGGATCCGCCGTGGGTCGCGGTCACCCCTGGTGCCATCAGTCGATGGCGACGCTGGAAGCGGGGTAAGGTTTCGGAGCACGTTACGACCAACCAGCGGGCCCTGGAGCGAGGCCTGAGGGAGAAGTGGGGGGAACGTCTCCTCTCGTTCCTTCTCCCAGTGGCAAACCAGATCCCGCACATGGCGGCCATCATGCCCCCTGGAACCACGGTCATCTCCCTTGACTTAAAAGGTGAGTTCTTGGACCTTTTGGGAGACGCTAGGTGCCGTGCCCTCAGAATGAGATGTTTATCCTATGAGGAACTCAGGCGCCTGGGCTTCACCGCCATACCCTGGAAGGAGTGTGATGTTCGCACGCTCCTCAATACGCTCAGGGATCGGGAGGTTTCGCCCCACAAGCTCCAGCAGGTGTGGGACACTCTCAAGTGGTTCGGTAAAACGTTCGGATTGCTCGCGATTGATGAGATCTTCCGGCTCACAGAGAAGAAGAAGTCTCTCTCGGAGTCCCTTGTTAGCACGGTGCACCGACCGATGCGCAAAGCTCAGGTGCCCTCTAAGGCCTTTGTGACACAGATTGAGGAGACGGCAGCCCGGTCCTTTCCTGGAACAGCCGACTCGAGGATTGACCTGGTGGACTCCTTCATTTGCGGCGTAGTCAGGTTCCAGATAGGCACCAGTGCGCGCTTCAGTGATCTTCAGCACACAAGCCCTGACACTCTGAAGGTCACCTCCACCACGGTGGAGCTTGAGGCTTGGCAAACCAAGACCCACTCTGCGGTGGTCGTCAAGAAAAAGCCGGTCCCCCATCTGCCCTAAGTTCTCCTTCTCGGGCAAGGATTGGTGGACGCCTCTGGTCTCCACTTGGCGCAAGCTCTCGGCTACAACTCGTTCATCTGTTACCCCTGGCCAAGGGGCCTTGGAGCGCTCAGGACTCGAGGTCCTCGGTGATAGGCAACAGCTTCTCACGGAATGGGCCAAGGAGACGGGATTGCCCAAGCCCAAGCTAGAAGCACAGGGGAGCGATGCCCTTCTCAAAACACAGTTCCGCTTCTGCTCCAAGGGTGAGCTTGGATTCAGTCAGTGCTCTCCCTGAGTTGGAAGAGAAACCGTTCAAGACCAGACGCAAGGTCACAATCGACGGCTGGGACAATCCTTAACCGTTTGCGCCGAACCAGAACAACAGGGATTAGATCAACAGGGCTTATATGTAAAGGGCCCAAAACCTTATTTATGTTCGTATTTGGCAAACTTTGTCTTTATTTGT
>BGNK01006000.1:4905-29768 GCA_003297005.1 Symbiodinium sp. clade A Y106
ACTCAGAATGCCCGCTCACACTCAAACTCACACTTCCGCTTACACTCTCGCTCACACAAAACCTCACACAAATAATATTCTCAGACCATCCCAAGGGTTCCAGGGGCTGTGTCTCTTAAATCTAGGGGCCTTAATAATTAGAATAGGGTATTGGGGTATTTCATGCTGTAACTAATTTAAAACAAATATACATTCAATTTGAATATATGAAATAGGTATGATTCCAAAAAAAGTTTAAGGACCCCCGGCACCCCCAAGGTTTCTACATTAGCCGTTTTCGAAAGGCTGCTACACAGACATGGATGCTTGTCAAAATCATGGCCCCTTTTTGAGCACCCTAAATAGTAGGTGTCGTACTATATTAGGGACCCAAAAAGGGAGCATAATTTTGACAACCACCCACATGGATGTAGCATCAGCGGGGCGAGCGGCTGCATCGTCCACAAGCTGAAGCTCCTTCACCTGCCATGCTGAAGGATCGCGCCCGTAGGGTTTAGGGTTTAGGGCCGTTGGAGCTTCGGTTCAAGGCGATAAGAAACTGAACCGAAGTAGCAGATGGGCTCTGCCACGATTGCAGTTGCATCCCGCGCTGCAGGAGAAACTTAATAATGCGAAGTCGCAGCAAGGCGCTGATTATCACTGCTGCGACTGCTTTATATATTCCTAGATAATATGTGTGATGATTACCCAAGTGATAGGTATAGCCGGAAGCTGCATTAGCACGACTTTTTTGCAATCATTCCATGGCAAACCACACACGATCGCTTTTCTTTGTCTTGTTGCTGTTCCGTTCTTATCATCCAAGCAACACTAGCTATATTGCAGTGCTTACAAGTGCAGCCAGCACAGGACTACCATCATTGCTACCTGAGTACTATACTATATACCATGGCAGAGTATGCAATGCCACAGAATAGTATACGGTACTGCATTGCAACATACCTCACTATGCTTAAAGTACCAGGACTATACTTTACTATACTATACGATTTTTCACTATACTACTACTGTACTCTACTGTACTATACAGTGACGGTTCTTAAATAAGTGGAGGGAGCGGCCAGACCGCCAAGGCCACGGAGGGTAGCATAAAAGCTATACTTATAACCTTTTCTTCATGTTTAGACAACCGGGTGGTTGTCAATATTTCTCTTTGGGGTGCCCTGAATAATAGGTGCCGTACTATCATGAGGACCAAAAAAGGGACTCGTATTTTGACAACCACCCAACCACAGGCTCATCATTGTAGATAGACTTGGCGGTTCGGGCCCGACGTCCCTGGAGGTGGCATGAAAAGAGCTGTTTAGCTATTGACGATCCGTGTTTGTGATCACTATACTGTGCCATACCATAACGGTAGTGTTCGCAGTTTCGTTCAAGCGAGTCTGCCTCGTCGGCTAGGATGCTCGACCTCGGTAGCATCGAGCGGCGGAGGAGATTTAGGGTCTAGGGGTGCTGAGGTTTGGGCTGTTGCTTCAGGGGTTTAGGGTTTTTGGTTTAGGGGTTCGCGAGTTTTAGTTTCTTGGGGGGTGAGCGAGTTGACAGCCAGGAGGTCAAAACCAAGAGGCCGAGGGCTCAGGGAGAGGGGGTAGGGTGTAGTTTTCAGGATTTAGGATTTAGGGTGTAGGGTGCGGTGAGTCTTGCAGCAGCAAGAGGGCTAGCTGCCTGGGACCCCCTTTCGCGAGAACCACCAAACTTAAACCCAAATCATGCGCTCACCTCATAATAGGAAAGCAGCACATTCATGGTGTTTTATCGTTCAGAACTCTCAAGAAAGGGCTCAAGCTTGAAGCTCGACCTTCGAGAACTGAGCCGGAACCGAGGCCGCAACAGGATCTGATCTGCTTGATTGGACAATGAATTCGCCCTGATTCAAAACGGTTTAATATAGGGGCCTTAATAGTTAGAATAGGGTTTAGTATAGGTAAATATTAAGGGCCCTATAGTAGGGTTTAGGAGGAAGTCCAGGTTGGGAGTTCAGAGTTTGTGCGGCTTGCTGAAATATGTGAAACAAAGCTTTTATCAGATGCGATCGGTTTAGGAGTTGAGGGAGTCGCTTGCTGTAAGGATTGGGCATCTATATATACTGGCCTGAGATACATAAGCTGAACTGCGCACGGCATCAACAATCATTCTGAGCCCCAAACATTGGATTCTTCAAGATCGCAGCATCCCTATTACGGGTATCTTGCCGGGGCGGGGGTAAACCCCAAAACCCAAATCGTCAGACCAGTGACCATTGGGCCTCTGGAAATTAGGTGTCCCTGAATCCGCTGGCTCTTTACCCTAAGCCATAAACCCAAAAGCCCTCAACCCTAATAGCCTAAAGCGCTAACCCTTAAAGTACCCTCAACTCTCAAAGCACCCTAAATCCTGAAAGTACCCAAACCGTCGCAGAAACCGTAATCAACCGCCTCCAAAACACCCTAAACCCTTAAAGTGCCAGCAACCGGCCTTCTCGAGTTGGCCGTAGTTGGCTGCAACCACAAGGCCAAGCCCTCTGAGGTTCAAAGCGGGCTTTGGAGGCTTGAGGGGCTCAGGGGTTTGTGGTTTAAACGGGTTTATGGGGGTTTAGGGCTTTAGGGGTTTAGGGATTCAGGGCTTGAAGGTTTATAGGGGTTTATACGGGTTTATAGGGGTCTGTGGGTTTAGGGCTCCAGGGGTTCAGGGCTCAGGGGTTTATAGGGGGTTAGAGCTGACAAGTGTAGGTGAACTTGTAGGCGGCTTTTAAGGTTTAGGCAAGGCTCTAGGGATTTGGCCGTTCAGGCTTTACGTACAAGCTTCGGGCGTTTGCCGGTTTCGGTTTGCACATTGCAAAGCTTTGCATTTTGGCTTCCGGCTGCCGAAATTATAATTCTAGAGATTAAGGCTTAAGGGATAATTATGAAGCTCGCCATGTATCGCCAGCCTCACTTTGAATCATTTTGAGCCGTCCTCCTTGCCAATACTAATGTCGAACGAGTGGTCCCACCACTGGTATCATCGTTGCTGCTGCTAGTGTTGCGCATACCATTTTACAAACGACTGATACGACGATGCAGGATTTACGGCGCCCACGACTACTAGCCCTCAAGTAGCGCCGCGGCTGTCTGTGCCATAAATTCGGTGCTTCGACAGCAGCAGGATACGGCGTGTCGAAAAAGAAGGCCTGAATAGACGGACCACCGGCCCGGGAAGAAAAACCCTGGTTGACCGTAACTCTAAAGAGGCTCTGAGGCTGTAGGCTTTGGGTTCAGGGCATACTTGAAGGGGCAGGGGACTTAGTAAGTAGGTTATAAGTAGAGTTGTAAGTGCCCTAAATGGAGTTACCCTAATTATAACCCTACTTATACCCAACTTACTAAGTCCCCTGCCCCTTCAAGTAGGGTCCCCAACACCGATATCCCACCCACGGGCCCGCTCCCGGAATGCGAAAACCGTAGCCTGGATTGCAGAAGCAAAGAATCACAGCCGAAGCGAAGCTTTCCACGCAGAAGGGACCCCAATTCTTCAGCCTACCGGGACCCTCCTTGTACCCTCAAATAGGGGTATATGGCCCCAAATAGTGGGTACTTAGGGTCTAATAGAGGGTAAATGGAGGGTCTAGGTACATGAAATTCTACACCAAAACTTACAGCCCTGAATGAAAAACCCCTGAGCCAACCTCCAGTGGAAGGCCCTCCAGCTCTGCCGGCGCGTCCTTCCAATGCAGTCTTTCTGCTAGCGTTCAGGCGTTCAGGGGTTTAACATAGGGGCCTTAATCATTGGAACAGGGTTTTGGGGCCCAGTATACTATACTTTTTTTTGTTTCAGCAACCCCCAAAATAGTATAGGCAATTATTAAGGCCCTACATTATGCAAGCAGTCAAAGCGGACGATCCGGGCCGCATAGGGATTTAAGGCTGTAGGGCTTTGGGCGTCAATTATGGCGGAAGCTCTCCTTCTGGCGTGTATGATGATTGGAGATTGAGTCTGTGGCTGAAGGGTTTCAGATTACTGTGGTTCAGTAATTCATGTAATGTCGGGGCCTTAATGATTAGAATAGGGTTTTGGGGCCCATGATACTATAACTATAAGAAGGAAACCCCAAAATAGTATAGGTCATTATTTTGGCCCCTATATTAGCCGGGGCCCCCGCAGCTCCCTGACCCGTGGGCGCACAGTAGCTTGGCGAACATCACTTCGGATGAAACTGACGTTAGACACTGACAGTCTGAACTTGCGGTTATAGTATACCATAGTTTCGTATTCTTCTAGTCCACGATGGTACATTAGTTTAGTATAGTCTAATTGGGATGCGTCGGGCTTTCTTTTAAACTGCGGCACCCTCTTCCTGACGAACTTTTCGAGACTCAACATGGGGTCTCGTGCACAGGCGGCAAGGCACTCCCTTCGTTCACCTTTCATTAACCCCACCCTAAGCCCTAAGCCGACCTTTATGACAACCCTTTGAGTCATATCCCCAAAGCCAGTAACCTAAACCCTAAAACCTATAAGAGTTATGAGCCCGGAAAGCCAGTGCGGGGCATCCTCCAAGGGATCCAACTCTATCCAGAGTGACTTCTCACTCCTCACGTTTGGCGCCTGCAAATCCCCGCGCTTTCCGTGTTTCAGTGTGCCAGCTTGCTTGGGCGTCGGGAATTACTGATTGCAACACGCCGGGTGTAGGGGTTTGCTGTTGTGCTCGGTCTGTGGCTATCCGCATACGGAGGTCATTGACAGCACTAGCACGATTGGCAGTAGCGCTTGTGTTTGTGTAAAGCTACCGCCATACAGCTGTAAACATTAACACGGCCAGAAGGCGATACAGGTTCTGCCCTTCCGGTCGCAGGCTCCTTGTCTTTCCAATACTTTTACAGCTTTGATCGGATTTGATACCTGCTGCTTGCATTCTCGGATAGAGTATTGAGTGAGTGTGTACCCTGATACCTGGTAACTTACTGTTCAAACCCAAAGCCCTGAAACCCTTTGATCCAAAACCCCTGCTGCCCCAAACCCTAAGCTGAGCTGCCAAACTCCTAAACCCGAAAGCCAAAAAAACCCAAACCCAGTACCCGTACCCTAAACCCCATACCCTAATTCCTGACCCTAAACCCTACACCGTTACCCTAAACCCTAATCCCTAAACCCCAAACCCTGTACTGCTCAACCCCTACACCACAATCCTTCCTAGCCAGCCCGCTTTCTATCCTAAACCCTGAACCCCAAAAAACCCTAAACCCCCCTAACCCCTGAACTAAGTAGACATTGCTCCGGGAGTTCATGGCGACTTTGGGCTTAGGAGTTGAGGTTCCGGTTCATGTGTACAGATAGTTCCGGGAAATATGTATGTATGTATGTTTGTATGTATGTAACAGGTAGATGTATATTATACATATGTATATATATATATGTATATGTATATATGTACATACAGAAGTCTACATACATACACACCTACACATTCAAATAAGACTGGGAGGGGCTAGTGTCGAGGCCGAAAGACTTACAGGCCACGATTTGTGTTTGCATTGTCTTGTTGCTCTTTTTTGGTCTTTGCGGGAGGGGCGGGGCCTGAGAACTGTACTTGCTAACCTACAAAAATACGAATAAACCCTAAACCCTAAACCCCTAAACCCTAAACCCTAATAATGATTTTCCAGATCCCTCTTCCGGACTATCGGGTCTCGGCTTCAAGTTTCTGGCCTCCACTTCCTCTTTGATGCCCCGGAGTGCCTTGAGCCAGACCGGGCTTTGCATTCAGGTCTCGGGTTTAGATTTTAGGGTCCAGGGCTTAGGGTTGGCTTAGGAGCAAGCGGTCGCATAGCTGCAAATGCTTGTGGGCTGTACGGCACTGTACGGATTCGGAGTCAAGCAGGTTGTTGGAGCTTTCCGTGTGCAGGGTTCCACGCTTCATGGATGTAGGGTTTGTGACTTTGGGAAGTTACCCCTGTATCTATCTACCGATCCATGTACCTGTCTACACATCATCTGACCCTGTTCCCGTCTAGACGCAGAACCTGCGCATACGCAAACACATTTGTGCGCACATGTCTTTGTGTGCGTGTAAATGCATACATACTTACATCTATGTATTTGCTTGCTTATGTATTGAGGTGTTTGTGTGCGTGTGTGTCTGTATGTATACATAAATACACATATACATATATACATATATACATATACACATATACACATATATACACATACATCTATCTATATATATACTTTTATATACAGATGTATGTATCGACCAACTTGCACTTGTGACTATCCATACACGTGCAAGTACATGTCAAAGCCTCGAAGTGCCAATTCTCGACAGAACTACAATGGGGACGTGACAGCGAGAGAGCAAGCATTCCCATGCCAATAAACTCATGATGATGACGGTGTCAATGGGGCCAAAGAACGATGCCAGTACTCCAGGATAAGAGCACCGTTGGCATCATGACTCAGAGGCTCGCAAACTCTAAATCCAACGCAGGTCACAACATCTCATCTGACGGGCTCATAATGCCCAACTCTACAGCGTTGCTAAGAGAACCTGCCGGCTTTCTGAAATTGGCTACGAATGCGGGTTCAGGTCGAGCGTCTAAGATTTCACCAGGAGATTTATGGTGTCAGTTTTGGGGTGCACCTCAGTTTAGAACAACTCCCATCTGATTCTGGCCAAGTGACGCTCTGAAGAACTCGGCCATTGCACATTGACGGCGCATCTTCTTCCATCTGAACAAGAGCATCAAGAGCATCGCTGAGGCCCTCTACTTGGGAGTTTCCGAAAATAGGGGACCCTAACAAAAGTACCCTAAATCGTAGGGAGTGTAACTATAATTACCTTACTTATAACCCCACTTATAACTCCCCATGAACCTCCAAGTAAACCCTCCTTAACCATGCTTGGCCTTTGCACGGTCTCGCCAAGGGGCCTGGCCGAAGTCAGCGGAAGAGAATTGTCTTCTGTGGATCTTACAGTCGTATGTGCGTGACATGGTCGCTTGATGATAAATTAGATGGGGGCCTTCTTTATTACTATAGCAATCATGAATATTAATATCTCAAAAATGACCGGCATCCCACTGCCTAAACAACAACAATCCAAAAATGGTTTTGGGTTTTGAATCCCGCCGCCCTCGACCACCTACTGTGCAGAGTTCCTCTGCACCAGACCGATGGAAACCGGAAAAAATCTCAGCCACGCTGCGCTTCAGGCCGCACATCTTTGCTGCTCCGTCTCCAGGCCTATATTATATAGGAGTGCGAAGCAGAAGAACACCGAATAATGACAGAGGTTATATCGAAAATAGCTGAAGAAACAAACACAGACATAATGAATCTAACATAACATACCGGATCACAACATAACATAGAGTGGCAAAACATAGCAGAACAAAAAATATGGCACATTAGCACAAACATAGACATTGTACAAACTAACACAAACAGCTCACATTACAAAGGTAAATATATATATATATATGTATATATATATACAGTTTATATAGAGAGGTGAAATTATGTAAAACTATGTGTGTGTGTATATATATATACACACACGTCTGTTGTTAGACCAACAGAATGGGAGCTGAGCCGTATATAAACCCTATCTAAGCCCTATACGAACCCTATATGAGCCCTGTAAGCGCCAGTAGCCCTAGTAGCCCCAAAGCCCTTGTCGGTGCCTCCTGCGGTTCGTTCTTGAGGCTTAGGTGGGGGGCCTCAGCCTGGGACTTTTTGGGGAAACAGGGTTTAGGGTTTAGTTCCGGAATTGGGATTTCAGGTTTAAGGGTTAGGTTCAGGGTTCATGTAGGTTTTAGGGCTTAGGGTTTAGGGTATCGATATAGGGTTTGGGTTCCGGAATTAAGGTTTAGGGTTTAGGCATCGGTATAGGGTTTAGGGTTCCGGAATTAGGGTTTTTTGGGTATCGGTATAGGGTTTAGGGTTCCGGAATTAGGCTGTAGGGTTCCGGAATTAGGCTGTAGGGTTTAGGGCATCGGAAGAGAGTTTTAGGTTCCAGGAGTCAGAGTTTAGGGCTGAGAGTATCGATACAGGGTTTCGGGTTCAGGAATTAGGGCTTATGGTTTAGGGCATCGCTGTAGGATTTTAGGGTTCTGGAGTTAGAGGTTAGGGGTTTAGGGTTCAGGGTTTGGGGCTTGGGGTTCAGGGTTTGGGCTGGACGTCTTGGGTTCAGGGTTTAGGGTTTCGGGTCTCGGGTGTACATAGGTATAGGGTTTAGGGTTTAGGAGTGATTGTGTGGGATGGAGGTCTTCCGTTTCGGGGCTTAGGGTTTGGGGTTCAAGGGTGACCTTTGCGGTTTAAGGCTCAAGGCGGTAGGATGTGCTGGGGCTTCCTCAGACCAGGGAGAGCTCTTGTAGGCTTTCGTGCAGCTTGATACTTGGAACTTGGGTCTGAGAAGTTTGTGTGCTTAGAGTTTAGGGTTTGGGGTTTAGGGTGTAGGGTTTAGGGTTTTGGGTTTAGGGTTTAGGGGAGTTCCGAAGGCTGTATCGCAATGTTCAATGATTTGGACATTTCTGGAGTACACGGCCACAGCTGGACTGACTAACAACTGTTACTCCAAAATGGGCACCGTGCTACGAGTCGCAGAGATACTAACCACTCCTAGATACGTAAGAACACTGTTGTCTTACCATGTTGTTTGGGGAAGAAAACCTTATCAACACCCTGCGAAACCTAAGACCCCAACGTTCAAATGCATATGTTAAAACTAAATATCTGAACCCTCAACGGTTGGGGATCCCTAATACAAGGATCGGAATCATTACATACACTGCCCCCTTCCAGCCCGGTTCATATACTCAAAACCCTAAACCCCAAACCCAACATATTCCAAAACGCCGGTCTAAAGTAGAAACCAGAAAGTTGGAACGTCATTATCCTCGTACCCTTAGAGTGTAGTATAACGAATCCTAGCACCAATCATACCTAATCCATGTTCTAACATTCTGGGTATCTACTATAGTTCTTCAGGCCCCGATCCATATCCCAAAAGGCTAATGAAAAAACCCTAAACTCCAAGGCCTAAACCCTGAACTCTAAACCCTGCAAACCCTAAACCCCGAAAGGGCCCCGATCCCTGATCCTTGCCTTGGTCTGCCCGTTCCGTGGCATCGTCTCCCGACTGCCCTTTTTGGGGAGTTGGGATTTCAGGTTTCGGGGGTTTAGGGTTTAGAGTTGGGATTTCATTTTTGAAGGATCTCGGATTTCGGGTGTTGAGGCGTTTGGGGGTTTCGGCTTGGTGGGGATTTCAGGATGTCAGGCTCTGGTGGGTTTCGGGCTTAGGATAGGCGTTCAAACGTGTGGGGCTTCTCGTTTCGGATGTCAGCCTCTTAGCATGAAAGAATAGCAGTAATCATACTGACAGTAATAATTATCACGAAAACTAACAACAAGAGTAAGAGTAAGACTAAGAGCAAGAATAAGAATTGTATTAAGAATTAATATTGCTATCGTAAGTAGTAGTAGTAGCAGTAGTAGTAGTAGCAGCAGCAGCAGTAGCAGTAGTAGTAATAATAACCATAACACTAGTAACAAGAACAGTAGTTACAATAGCAGTAGTAATAATAATGATAACAGCTTCGTTGCGGTGGCAGTCGTGGTGACGGTGGTAACAGTAATAACACCAAGAATAAGAATAATGGCAACACTAATACTACTAATAAGTTAATGATGCTAACACTAACAGCCTTAATGATCCCTATTTGAGAGTTAGGATGTCCCGGCTCGTGGGATTGCGGCTGGGGGAGTTCAGGTTTAGATGCCTTTAGTACTTAGAGTTCAGGACTTAGGCCGAAGGGATTTCAGTTTGGGGATTTCAAGGTTTAGTATAGGGCTTAACATAGGGCCTTAGATTATTCATAGTTACAATAGGGTTTGAGGGTACATCATACTAAAATTACACAAAGGAACCCCCTTAAATAGTATAGGTAATTCTTAAAGCCCCTATATTAGGGGTTCGGCTGGGTGTGCAGGATTTCGAGGCTTGCAGATTTAGAACGCGCAACTTTTGGAGGGGTTCAAGATTGGATTGAGGGTCTTGCGGATGTGCATTTTGGGGTTGGGTCCTATAGGGGCTCAGGAAGAGGACAGGCGTTTTCGGGTTTACGGCCTTCGGGTGCGGAGCTCAGGGTGAAATACACGGTCCACGGCCATGAGCTTTGGGGTATGCAGCCTGAAGTTGAAATACAAGAAAGCATGGGCTTTGCAGAACCTGGTCTTGCTAACTCGAAATCTGACTAAAACTAATGTAGCCTGGGTTAAGCATCGCACTGCCAGGTGCCTCCAGCAAATGCACAAGCTCACAACCTGAAACCTCATGATGACCAGACCCGCTGACCTTCAAACCACTCAGCCACGGCACCTTGAATGCTGAACCCAAAACCATAAACCACAAAGCCTTGAAGCCGAGAAGAGCCTGGGGTAATGTAGGGGTTATACTCTAGTTATCATAAAGAACCCCCAAAATAGTATCGGTAGTTATTTAGGGCCATTTACTAGGCTCTTAAGCAGGTGACTTTCGAGACGTCTCTGCCCCCGGTACACCTACACCATAAGCCTAACTCTACCATGCACAGCCGCTATACCCCTCAAACCGTAGAGTCCATGAACTCCAACCTTAAACTCCTAAACTATTAAACTCCAGCCTCCCCTATATACTCCTTATTTGGGATGTCCTCCTTTCTTCCAAAAAGCACCAAACCCTAAACCATAAACCCCTAAACCCTAAACACCGAACCCTGAACCCTGAACCCTAAACCCCCACACCCTAAACCCTAAAACCCTAAACCCTGAACCCCATTCAAAGCGCCCCTGCGGCCTCCCCCGGCCGCCTCAGCTCCTCCTTGCCGTGGGCGTAGTAGCAATCCTCACCCCCTGGGGCCCAGGCAATATAGGGGCCTGAATCATTCGAATAGGGCCTTTATGTAACTGTAATGAGGAACGTAATGAGGAACTCTGAGAAATAAGGAACACTAGGGAATAGGATATACTAGCAGAACGGATTTGGGTGATTCCTTTGAAGCTGCAGTGTTATAGGGTTTAGGCCTGACTTGGAGTTGTGTCGTGGTTTCCTGATGTGCGGCCTACAAGTAAGTAGGCTTTTTGGGCTGCAGCTCCCTCAACCCCTGAAGCCCCTAAACTGTTCAAGCCCCGAACCTCAAACCCCTGCAGCTCAAAATTAATCAGCTACGGCCTGAAAACCCTGCGTGCGCAAGCCAAAGCCCGAAACGCGAACGGGCTTCGGAAGTGGGCTTCGGCAAGGTTGTGGCTTGCGGGCTGTGAGCTTTAAAGACTTACAGCTCTCGGGTTTCGGGAGTTGGGGCCTAAACCCTAAACTCTAAACACCTAAATCATAAACTCCAAGCCCTAGACCACTAATGACTAACCCCCAACTCCTAAGCCCCAAACCTCAAAGAAGGAGCTTCGCAGAGAATGATCCGAGCTTTCAGGCTTGGTTGCTTCGCACACAGCCAGAAAAATCAATGGACTTAGGCCTTGGGGTTGGGGCGTCTTAGGCGTTTTTTGGCTTTAGAGCTTGGGGTACTCCCCGGGGCTCCCTAATATATATATATATGTATGTATGTATGTATACTATGAGATACCCCAAAACCCAATTCTACTAATGATTAAGGCCCTTATAATCTCGTCTTATAGGTAAATATCCTATCAGGTATTGTACGTACCCCAAAACCTAAAAACGATTAGAGCCCCCACAACAAAGCCATATTCAGACTTTATGCAAGCCCCTATAAAGAACACAACTCTACTTTAAACATTGTTGAAGCCCCTGTAACCTAATAACACTACACTAATATTAGGGATACCCCTAAGCCCTGAACCCTAACCCCGAAACCTGAAACCCTAACCCCTAATGAACCCTGAACCCTCAACCTCAACCCCTAAGCCTTAAGTTTAGGGTTTAGGGTCTAGGGTTTAGGGTTATGGGTTATTAAACAGTCTTCAAGGGGCTAACTGAAGCTAAGCGGCTCGGACAAGCGAAGTCCTGCTGAAAGTCTCCTGAGGCAGGCGGGAAGGGCACTTTGCGTTTTCAGTGCTTAGGGTTCCGGGGATTTAGGGTTTAGGTTTCAGGGTTCAGTGTTTAGGGTTCGGGGCTTTTGGGTTTTAGGGTTTAGGGTTCGGGGTTCAGGGTTTGTTTTAAAGTTGGGGTGACGGTCTCTTTGTATGCCTGCCCAAACTGGCTCCCGGTTTGGGGGTTGAGGGTTTAGGGTTCTGGCGTTTGGTGTTTAAGGTTTGCAATGTGCCTTAATGTACTGCAGTGTACTTTACAGTCATTGATGTCATGCATCATGATAGACTCTTGCGTTACTATGTGGTGATCTGGCTGTGCACGTGTTATGATGCACCGCTGGTGACTGGCCACCACGCTGCATGAGCGTCTAGCCTGGCTCATGGTTCTGCGCAATCAAGCCAAGTTCATGCCCAGCTGCATGTGTTCATGCCTGTGGTATAAGGATTCTGAAGCAACTCCCGAACCATGCTTTGCTTTGTTGCCGTACAACCATGTGAATTCAGTGATGGTTTATGCTGCGTTGAGACTGTGCATATTGTCTATCCAACAATATCTGTCGATCTATCTGTATGTCAATCTATCCATATATCTATCTACATATCTAGTATCTGCATATATATATATATATATATATATATATATAAAAATACACACATACGTATGTGTATATATATATACATGTAGGGAGAGAGAGAGAGAGAGACGGAGAGAATAAGTGGGCTTCGTGCTGTAAACATGCACGTGTGCACAGCATTCCTTCTACCGTTGAACAGTCTTGCTCATTCATGCTTGCTGTTGTGTTTATAATTGCCATCTGGCTTTCCACTGCATCATTCATCATCTTTGGACAGGCAGCTACGGGGAAAACCCTGTGACAAAGACCGTAAATGAACAGATGATTTAGTTGCTTGACGCACCGTAGCTTCCTGGCGTTCCTTAATTAAGATATCGCGAGCCATATGAACGCTCTGTCATACAAAACAAGATAGACGAAGTAATATATGCTATCCTGTGAACTCGCACTGGGAGGCAGCAAGAGCTAAGAACCCAAATTGTAACGTTTCCTCTTCATGATGCCTCTGAATTCCCATCATCCGTCGATCAGCAGTATATATCCGTACGAGAACTGCGGCCTTTGAGGTATGTATACATACATGCATACGCGCATAAGTACATACATACATACATACATATATACATACGTACGTACAGACAGACAGACAGACAGACTGACTGACTGACTGACCGACAGGACAGACAGACAGACAGACAGACAGACACACCTACCTAGACACGCGAAACATACGTACCTACGTACCTACATACCTGGACCTATCTACCTACCTAGCTATGCTCTATCTGACCACCTAGCTACCTACCTGGCCTCCGAGCTTCCGAGCTTCCGAGCTTCCGAGCTACCGAGCTACCGAGCTACCTACCTGCCTACCGACCGACCGACATCTCTCTCTACCTATTTACCTACCTACCGGCCGACCCACCCCAATACCCACCTGCCTACCTACCTACACCGTCACGCAGATTCCATCGAAGAAACATTCCAATATTGGTCTCCCGTCAAGCACAGCAAAGCGCATTGGACTTGACACGGTACGGATACAAAAATCCGAATGTGCAGAGGCTGACAGCTAGCGAAATACCAGCACATTCCAGGTGGTTGCCAACAGGGGCTCCACCGCAGTATCGGCCGAATACGTGTCGAATTCCTCCGTACCAGTCAAGCTTTGCACAACCCGTTCCTACAGCTCGCCTAAACACCTCCATATTTATCCGCAACAACCCGAGCTCATCGGCAAGCAAATATAATATAACGGGGACCCAAATGTCGCAAACCCTGAACCCAGCCAGAGCACTACAAAGGATGGTCTTGTAGTGCCAGTCATGGAAGGCCTGCAGGGGCTCACTGTGATTCTTCTCTGTGTTTTCGAAGGTTAAGAGTGAATCATTCAGCTTGAGGGCTAGGATTTCACCCAAGCTTGGCAGTTGATTTACAACGGTCTTCCGACGCCTGAAACCCTAAGTCCACTGCGTTGAAACGTATCAGGCTTGTGTTGGGGAGCTCATCTCTGAAGCCTCAAGAAAAACTCCCGATGTCAATCATTGCCGATGAGAAGGCGTGAACATCCAACACTTTGTGTTAATTATCATCATGATTATGCGAGATGGGGCCACGAATGCATGAATTTGGAGGACTCCCTCTAAGCGTGCACCCAGGCTACCCTCTCAATCACCATTCAGGGTGGATTGGTCCCTGCGTCTCGGGCTCACAGGACCTGAGGCTTTAGGGCCTGTCGAATCTGGGGGGCCGGGAACACAGCTGGTCACGTCAGAGGAAGGGGCTTCGACAACATATAAGTCCTGGGTCTCAGGGAGGCTTGATGAACCCTGACCGACCATAAATAACTGCAGCCCATCCATGTAGAAAGGCACCGAGATCCCATCGTCATTCTGCTAGGTTACTCAGCTTCAATTCATTCTGTCAATGCAGCGTGAAATAAGTGTGTCAGGCTTGGCTTCGCGCGGTTCAGGCTCAGCTAGTTCGAAGCTTGGGCCCTTGGGTTTTCGGGAAACTCGTCATCTTCCCATGCCAATGCATCATCACGCAATGCAGTTGCGCTGTTGAGAACCTCGCGCGCTCATTCTGCCTTCTTCGTCATAGATGGCCGCGAACCTCTCCTATCATCCATCCAACGCCGCCAATGCCGATGACTGCAAAGCAACCCCCGCACCATGCAAACTCCAGCACGATGCGAAGAGAAGCCGATAAAGGTGTAAGCTTCAGGCACGGTAACACGACGGCACAACCGTCATTTGCATCTAGCAAAAACTGAGCCCCAAACTAATCCTAGATCTCATAGGGACCCTTAAATCGGGCCTTACTAAGTCCTCATTATAGGTATCAAGGCCCCCTCCCCTCCTCCCCCCTCCCCCCCTACCCCCCTAAGGGTCCTTATGAAAATCCTGCGACGGTCAATCCCCGTCACGCCTTGCCAGCTGCAGACCCCAGAGGCATCTTCGGGGGCAGCACAGACTGCCAAAAGCAAGATTTGGAGAGTTTCCGAAAATTCGGGGGTCCCTTATTTTGGGGTCCTTATAATAAGGATGCTACTACTTATGGTAGTATATTAAGGTCCCCTAGTTTCAGATTTGAGGAATCAGGAGTTTACAGTCTTCAGCCGTCCTGGAGGTAGGAGCACTTCGGTTACCAGTGTCTCATGTCAGAGATTTGGATGCTGTGCTTTTCGACGCTTGGGAACTGGAACACAGGTCGTCGAGACCGCCTTTCAAGAACTACACTGTGGGCTGTTGGAAATCAAAGCGCGCACACACGCACACACAAACAAACAAACAAACAAACAAACTCACAAACAAACACAGCCCATGCGGTTTGGGTGGCGTTCTGTGAAAGGGAGTCTGGCTTTCTGGCATCTCAAAACAACTACATAATCGGGAACTCCAACAACACACATCAACTACCGGCAACCTTGTCTGTAAGGATGTCAACGTCAATATGCACAGGATGTCCTGCCACCAAAAAGCTCAATGCTTGAGTGGCTTGCTTGGAGAAGGTTACAAGTACCTTAATTGGGGGTATAAATAAAAACTATAAGTATAGATACCTTATTTTGTAGCCCTAGTTACTGAGTCCCATGATCCAGTAGGTGCTGGCTCCGGATAAAGCGGTCTCGGGTGCTAAAAGCCTTAGATGCTTGCTCGTTTTTGACCTTCGACTCGGGAACCTGAACAAAGTCAAGCGCATCCTTATTGGGGTTTATAGGGCTTATAGATATTGCATAGGTTTAGAGCTCTGGAGTGAACTTGTATGCGTTTAGGTTTAGGGTTTACATATTCTTGGACGACCTCTTGTAACCCCAGTCGACTCTGCAGCATTTCCATCAAAATGCCCACCCTTGACCGGCGCACAAAGGCCAACCGCAGTCCAAAACTCCAATGAAACCGTATAGGGACCCTCCCTAAACCCTAAACTCTGAACCTCAAAATCCTAAGTGGGAATTTAGAGCAGCCCCTTCTGCTTTAGGGGCCGTAATAATGAAATATCAAAGGGGTTTTGGGGCATATTATACTATAGTATAGGTAATTATTAAGCCCCCTGTTATATACCCACAGGCCTCCCTGTCATTTAGGGCCGCACGGCGCCGCTTCTTGGACCTCCGTTCGGTACCCATCCTCGGACAACAAACAGAGAATTACTTAATTAGGTCCCTTTCAAGTTTTAGGGTCTCGTTTATGAGGGTGCCGTACTATTTTGGGGACCCAAACAGGGAACGCAACTTAGAGGACTACCCAATTTGGGACTGCAGACTTTCGGGTAAGCTTAGGAGTAGAAACTTAGCTCCAGTATCACAACAGGGAGTTTCCGAAAATAGGGGACCCGAATATGGTACCCTAAATAGGAGGATCCTTATTATAAGGACCCCAAAATAAGGTACCCCTAATTTCGGAAACTCCCGACAGCAGACAGATCGACGAGAGCAGTTGCCTGACCGGGAGAGTACTTCTCACTTCTCTCGCGCCAACAAGACTCGTGCTTCTGTTGATTTTTGCTGCTGTTAATCATGTGGCAGAAGCTGTGGTTGCTGTTGCTGTTGATGCTGCTAGTTGCGTCGTTTGCAGTGTGAATGTTGTTGCTGGTGGTCGCTACTTCCATAACTGACTGGGTTATGGATTCCGCAGTATCAAATCTCTGGCAATCATGCACGTGCTATCAAAGATCAACCACTTCAAGACGAACACGCTCCAGCAGCTGGTGTGCCTTCGACTGAGGACATGGCAACTCGATTGCATCTGCCGGGGGCGTGAGCGTGTCCTCGACTAGCAGCTTTCGGTGTTTTCGTTTGCAGGCTTTGGATTTCACAGGGTGCGGAGGTGCGGATGCTGGGACCTAGCTACAGAGGATTCTGTCGGGCTTTCACGTGCTCTTGGCGTCCCATCTGGTCAGGTCCAAAGCTGAGCCGGGAGCCAAAGTAGGCTTCAATCACATGTAGCCAGTAGCAAGACAGCGGAATATCTCGACCATGAAACAAAACCAAAGTGCTTGGCTCTGTCACTCTCTCCCACTCTCCCTGTCTCTCTCTGTCCCTCTCTCCGTGTCTCTCTGCGTCTTTCTCTCTCTCTCTCTCCCACTTGTCCGTTTATCTCGACATGCACAGGTACAAACCAAAACGCAACATAAGAACATGCAACATAGCATGGCATAGCCTAGGCCAGCCTGGCCTGTCACAGCAGAGCAGGGCACGGCATGCCATAGCATGGCAGAATTAAAGTTAAAACCGTGTGACAATACAATACAATACAATACAATACAATGAAACCCTATACGGCCGAATATACTACAGAATGCGACTAAATACACCAGTATCATACCACGCAAATCAATACAATACACTATTCACTATACTACAAATGCAAATTTAAAGCCACACCACACTACAAATGCAAAATTAAAGCAACACAACACAACACAACATAATACAATGTAGTACAATACAATACAATACAACACAGCTTGATATGATACAATACATGGAAACACACAAATGCATGCATACATGCATGCATACATACATTCAGACATGCATCTATACATGCACACGCGCATTCATTCATTCGTGCATGTGTGCTTGCTTCCTTGCTTGCTTGCTTGCATGCATACATAGTTACATAGGTAGTAGGCTCATACATACATACGTAGATACATAGACACCTCGATACCTAGATATATAGATAGATAGACAGACAGGTAAACTGATTGATAGATAGGCAGGTGGGCAGATAGATAGATTGGTTGATAGATAGACGATAGATACATAGATCCTATTGTCCAGGCATACAAGCAAAGACACATACATATTCGAGCGAATTTATGCTGCGTACGTAAGCTTATGTATGTGCATGCATGCTTATGTATGTGCAGGCATGCTTGTATGTGTATGCATGTGAGGATGTAGGCATGCAGGCGCATAGGTAACATGTGTGTGTGTTCTGTACGTATGCATGCATGCATGCATGCATGCATGCATGGATGCATGGATGCATGGTGTATGTGTGTACGTAGTAAGTATTTATGTACGTATGCGTGGATGTATACACGGAACACACCAATCAGCGCTCACACCGACAGCTTCATGATCATGTCGACATTTCTTTCGGCTACCAGTGCTGCCATATCTGCTGTGCGAGTAACTCCAAAACCCCGAGGCCTTACTGTAAAGTCGTGTAAACCCCTTGGTTCTCCAGCCTCTCTCGAAGCTTCAGCCCCCAACCAGAAGAAAAACTAAGTTCGGCTTACTCCAAGTGTCCCCGGTGTAGATTCCAGAAGCCTGGCAGTCCGGGATGCTTCGATCCAGCCCAGAAGATTCTGGTCTAGCGGCCGCAACGCCTTTATCATCACTAGTACGATGAAAAGCTGAAAAGACTCCTAATGAAGAATGCGCAGCGTTTGCCTGAACCTTGCAACACCAAAGGGTCTAAATACCAACTTGGCAGATATTTTTGCTCTACACGTATATGCTATGAGGGTACCTATTCTCAGGTTACTGTACTGTACTACTGATTCACACTTCAGATACAGATTATTCTAGTGTGGCTATTATCCCTAAGCTGCCGAAAATCGGCAAGCCCTAGACAGAATCCAGGACCTTGAAACCCTGGGGCTTCCTGGGACCCAGAGAACCCAGTACCCCTTAATTTAAGAAATATGCCTTAAATTATAGAGGCCTTAATATTATGATTTAAGGTACATTCCTGAATTAAGGGGTATTGGGATCTCTGGGGATGTTTTGGAAGTCTTGGTACCGCCCTAAACCCTAAAGACAAAAACTAATTCCCAACACCCAATACCCGAAACACCAAACATAAACCCCTACCCATAGGCTCCATAGTAGCTCCTTTTTCGGATTGCCTTATAGGATTCTAAATATGAACCCCAAAAAGGAACTGCTGTGGAGCCTATGGGTAGACCTTAAACCATCTACACTTGAACCCGTCCTACTGCTAAGCAGCAGATCAAGACTTTTGGGGCTGAAGATGGGGCCTTCAGAATTAGAATCGTCATATTGATATTGATATTGGTAAAGATCTAGGCCCCTACATTTCAGGTTTAGGGAACTAAAGGTTAACCTTCCGGGCTACATAGGAGGCGCAATGCTCCAAAGTTTTGGGGCAAGGGGCCTCGGGTTTTGTGCTGAAAGGGGGATTTGAGTAAACCCTAAACCCTAAACCGTGGCTCTTACAGCGGTCGGGACAGCTCCCCAAGGAGACTTGCCCTCCGGACCTCCAGAAGCTCGCGGAATCCCGGGTGGTTGGTGATGCTATCCTGCGGGAGCTCTGAAGAAAGACTTATGTAGGGGCGTTAATCATTCTACTATACTCTTGACAAGGAATCAGATAATCAAGGAACCCAACCAAAAAGTTGGTAATTATTTAGGCACCTACATTAAACCCAAAAATACCGTTGCAAATGCTCCAGCTTGCAGTCGAACAGGTCGATAATGCAAACCTCACCCCTTGCCCCCCCTCATGACCCATGCCGAACCCCATGAGCTCCAACCGCTCACAAACACGCACACACTCTGAAATTCAGCCGTCATTTGGTCTTGAGCCTAAAGTTGTTCGGCAGATGCTGCTCTCTTTTCAAATCCTCGCAAGGAAGCTTTCAACACCCAGCCTCGGCCCAGTCGATAACATAGAGGTCTGAACAAACTAGAAAGGAATCCCTCTAGTCACTAGTCCGAAAAACGGCAGCTCTGATACATTATAAGCATCACGCAAAGCACTCGATCATAATGTCATTAAGGCATAAAGACGCCTGAATCATGCACCTTCACAACCCAAAGGCTCTAAATGCCAATATGGTATATATGCTTAGGGCTGGCCAAAACATCTTGCTACATTGCTACTTGAACCCTTCGGGCAACCCTCTAAGTCCCTCATTCCTAAACGCCTTAAGCTGAATCCTACTGTTCAAGTAGCATATACATAATATGATGTATGCATATGCTGCATATATTTTTATACAGACGAAGACAGAGTCTAAACACGAAGCCCCGGGTGCCCGGAGGGATGGCGCGTCGGCGGCCAAGGCGACTGCCAGCGCCCTGAGCTTTGGCTGGGCGTCAAGGTCTCAGTTTACCAGTGCTTAGCCGCCCTTAGAACCACAAGAAAAACTTTATTCCAAAAAGAACAAAGCATAATTCCGAAGAGCAGTACAGAGTGTGGGACATTCGGGTTTAAGGCTTCATAGCTTGAGGCAGCGCGCAATGTGCTTGCTCTGTTGGGATCATCTCAGAACTGACGCAGCTTGCACCGCTTCAACCATAGACCCAACATTGAAGCACATCTGAATCTCCAAAGCCCCACACCTCGGCAAACCGAGACCCGAACCCGAAAATCCTTTCAACATTGAACCCTGAATCCTTACGAACCCTTCACTGCATGTCCCGGGCACAGCTTCGCTGCATGCTGTCGATGCTTCCCGTTCCTGGGCCCAAGGCTTTGGAATTCTTAGGGGCTGAGTACTCTAGCCCAATAAAGGTGAAGCTTTTGAATTATGGTAGGATTATTTAAAGCCCAAAAAGGTTAAACTTTTGAATTATGGTAAGATTATATAAAGCCCAAAAAGGTTAAAGGTCACCTACTCAGCTACTACTAAAAACTCAAGGTTTGGATTCTTGGGCTTTCTTGGCTTTGGGGCCTCAAAGATCTCCAACACGTATGCTCGCTGGGATTCATGGGGGGGCCCGCCTATTGACATCTTTCTCCTTTCGGTTTGAGAGGACTTTCCCCATCCTAGGCTCTGAAGCGGTGTCAGCAAAGCTCGGGCGACCCTAAACCCTAAACCCGAAACCTAAACCCGACTCAGGGCCGACGGCTGCTTCAAAAAAAGGCCTACAATAACATTCAAAAAAAATGAAACCCTGGAACCCCGAAACCCTGAAACCCCAAAAACCGAAGCCCTGAAACCCTAGATCCGGACGTCGCCGAGCTGCGTGGCAATGCCTACAGCCCACTTCTGCCTGGCCGGATTGGAATCTGGGTTCTGTGCTCATCGTTCTGGGTATTTCCTAAAGCTGGTACTGTAAGGGTATTGTGGAGTTCACTGGGTTTATTTAATGAGAGTGCTACAGGGTGGGGGGCGTAGGGTTTTGGGCCTAGTTTGAGGGATCAGGGGTTAGGATTCCGGATTCCGTGCTCACATGCTATAAGAGGTCGGCTGGAGGACTTTAACGGGTAGTATGAGGGAGTGGAACACTGCTTTCTAGCAGAAGGCCATGTATGTATGTTTGTATGCATGTATGTATGTATGTGTGAGAGACCTCTATGTTAGTGTTGTGATTCATAAGCTTCTGTGTAGAGCGAGAACCCTCGTGTGCAGTCTAAAAATCCAGAAGCGACAAAAAAGCCGGAGCTTGACAGGGCTTCGGGAATCCTGAACCAACGCTTGGCCGGCTGTTCGTTCTGGAATTTCGACTGCAGGCCTAGCCCTCAGTTTCCAAACTTAGGGTTACTCTCTGTTGGGTTTCCCTTCTATTTGCACATACATGGGAGTTTCCGGATATAGGGGACCCAAATATAGTACCCTAAATAGTAGGATCCTTATTATAGGGACCCCAAAATAAGGTACCCCTAATTTTCGGAAACTCCCACATGCATGCACGTGCTTAGCCTGACAGCAGCCTGTTCTATGCAGGGACCATCACGCTTCCGCAGTCGCCAAGCGGCCACGGCTTACCCTCCCACGTGCGTGTACCACTGTGTAAGCCGCAAACAGTGTATATATATATATGCCTGAAGCTTGCAGAAATAGCGTCACGCCAACCTAAAACCTAAAACCTCAATGCAATGCCTTAAGAATCAGTAATGCAGGTATGCAGCGATGCTGGATGCAGCTTGACACAAACCAAAAACATACAACCCCTCCAAGTACGGGAACTCCGAAAACTATGCTCCGAATTGGAACCCCAAAACCCTAAACCCTAACAACGATGAATCCGAAACCCTGGTGTTGGCAGGGCACTTGTCGTTCGCCAAGGAGACCGTGGCCTCGCAGTCAAGCTGAACAGCAAAAGATTGAGACACCCTAAACCCTAAACCCTAACCCGATCGGCAGCCCTAAAGCCGAAACTCCGAACAGCCGCCGACAGAATCCTTTTGTCTGCTGTCACGGCGCGAGGGCGTAGGGATACTCGATCGCCCCTGCCCGCCTCAGTGCTGACAGCAGGATTTTCCAAGTTTCAGGGTCTAGGGTGGAGGGTTTCAGAAGCTCAGGGTTACTGCACTTACGAAGGTGCGCGACTAAGAATGCAACAGGGCTGAGCGTCCCAATGTCAAAAAAACACGTATGAGACATGACAGAGGCAAATTCCGCAAGATGGTAGTGCCTTGTGCAGCAAGTTACCATGCATTCGATTCGCCGTTTCTCAAAACGACTCCTACACTTCTGTCTGGGAATGGCGAACACATCTGACGACACAGAAAAATCACACCCATCACGTAATTCATGTTGGTCCTGAGGCTTGCTTCTAGCAGTGATGTAGCAGCCTAAACCGTTGCAGTTCCTTATTGTAGTGAGAGTATAAGATACCCCAAACCCAGTTCTAAGTATTAAGGCCCCTATATTACTTGCTCCAAGAACATCGAGACGAACCTCACTTCTCAGCATGCTTGCAGAAGCTGCAAGAGCAGTGTGGCTTTGAAGGTCACCCCGCTTTAAGCTCTGTACAGCTCAGGCCAAAAGCACAAAGACTTGATGGCGTGTACTCATTCGATCCGACATGATTCAGTTCCGATATGCTGCTTCGCCATTAACCGCACCCAACCACTTCATTCTTGGCTTGGGGTTTGATTGAAGTGCTTAGCTGTAGGGCCCAGGACCAGCACTGAATCCTGCCGTGGCGCCGTAGGGCTGCTGCGATGTCAGGGAATTCAGTCCTGATGAAAGATGTAACGACACCCTCAACCGAAAAGCCTTCCAAGGAGGACCTGAGGTTGAGGGTGCTTTGCATTTTTTTCGGGCACTTCCAGGTTCGGCGCAGAGGGATGAAAGGGCCATCGACAGCGCCCACCAAATCCCAAAGTTATACAACCCTGCACAACCTATCCCCGAGACTCTCTCAAAAGCAGATCGCCCGATGATTTCGAAACCGTTGCGGCTCGTGCTGGAATTGCGCGGCGTAGAGCTAATTTCTTGGGGTTAAACATTTATCTCTGGATAGACCCGGCTATCAGACCAAACACTTTGGAAGGAGAAGCTGAATGCGTAGAGCATGGGTCAACTGTCGGAGAAAGGCATCGATGGTCCATACATCCCTTTTTATCTCATGGTGATCTTCTTCTTCATCTGTAGGTCAAACTGACAATTACCCATTCCTCCATAGTCTGCTCTTCGGCTCCACGTCTTCACCAACAGGCCCAGAAGTTGAGGAACTACTTCGTCTCTGGACCAACACTGCGCAAGAACACAAGCTGATATAGGGGCCTTAATAATTCGAATAGGGTTTGGGGTGTATCATATTATAGTTATAATAAGGAACCCCCAAAACCCTATTCCAATTATGAAGGCGCCTATATTAAGGAAACGTGCTCCGTGCAAGCAAGGTCTCCACTCCCAGTCGTGAGACAAGGTCATGGAATCCATCGCAGCACCCGCCAGCTCGTAAACCAAGTACGAAGCCTGAGGTTTGAATCTGACACGCCGAGATGGAAGGAGTGAGGATCTGCGTATTCGGGCCTGGGTTTGTAGAGGCGCATGAAGATCAAATTGAGTTGGTGAGGTTCAGGTCGGAAATCTGGGCCTGCCGTCTTTGAGCAGGGAGCTGCCGTACGAAGCTCTGACTGAACGGTAGTAAACTTTCGGCCGTAAGGACATCCATGCGTAGCAACAATAGAAACAACAGTAAGAATAAGAATAGTATTAATAATACTAACAATAATACTAAAATCATAACAGAAATATAAGCAATAGTTGTTTACAGTAATGATACTGATACGAAAAACAAAAAACGATACAGTAACAATAGTAATAACAATAACAATAATTATAAGATTGTCAAAACACCAATAACAACAATAGTTATATTTATGGCAATAACAGCACTAATACCAACAACAACTGAACTAGGACTAGTACAATACTACACGATGACGATGCTGCTGATGATGATGCTGAGGATGATGATGATGCTGATGGCAACGATGATGACAATGATACGATGACGATCATGACGGTGATGATCGGTGGTGATGATGGATGATGGTATAGTGATGGTGGTGGTGATGGTGATGAAGATGACCTGACTATGGATATCTTCGTCACCGACTCATACTCGTGTGTCTGTGTGCCTTTCTAAAGCCGCACCGGGATCTTTCAAGACTGTGGGTTGCCTCTGAAGTAACTAACTTAACGCCTCATCACAACGAGGACCCCAAAAATGGGGTTTAGGGTTTAGGGTTATTTAGGGTTTAGGGTTTAGGGACCCATGTTAACAATCTCTCAACAGCCCTGCAAGGCACAAAAGGGCCCGCCTTTCTGAACTGCTACAAGGACCCGAAGTCTTAACCCGAAGCGAGTGCTGTCGTGGAGCAGAGCAGAGGAGATCCTGGATGCCCAAAAAATGATGGGGCACTACAGTGAACCTAATTCCATGATGGTAGTATATATGGGAGTTTCCGAAAATTAGGGGTACCTTATTTTGGGGATCCTTATTGCTTCTCGGAAAGAAGCAGGAAATGAGTACCCTCGCGGTCTTAACCCTCTTTTCACACCAAGCGAACAAACAACGTGACGGTGACTAGCAGACTATACAATGCACTACAGGACGGA
>BGNK01006001.1:1531-31838 GCA_003297005.1 Symbiodinium sp. clade A Y106
CGGCTCAGATTGTACGTACCCCAGCGCAAACCCTAAATTTTGCTTGGACAAGGATTCGAGGCCAACGATCGACAAATCAATGACAGGGCCCTTCGGCCCAGAACGCACCCCAACGCAAATCTTAAATTGTGTTTGGACAAGCATTGGGGCCTCCAAACCATGGAACGCTTGAGCATATTTCTCAGGGGACCAGGAGCGTCTCCCTAGATCGAAACATCAATGACAAGCCCTTCGTCTCACAACAAACGCTGGAGCAAGGATTCGAGGCCAAAGCTCGAAAAATCCATGACAGGGCCCTTCGGCCCAGAACGTACCCCAACGCAAACCTCAAATTTTGATTGGACAAGCATTCGGGCCTCCAAACCGTCGAATGCTTGAGCATATTTNCCAAAGCTCGAAAAATCCATGACAGGGCCCTTCGGCCCAGAACGTACCCCAACGCAAACCTCAAATTTTGATTGGACAAGCATTCGGGCCTCCAAACCGTCGAATGCTTGAGCATATTTTCAAGTCGACCGTGAGCCCCTCCACAGATCGAACTATCGATCACAGGGCCCTTCGGCTCAGATTGTACGTACCCCAGCGCAAACCCTAAATTTGGCTTGGACAAGGATTCCAGGCCAACGATCGACAAATCANGCTCAGATTGTACGTACCCCAGCGCAAACCCTAAATTTGGCTTGGACAAGGATTCCAGGCCAACGATCGACAAATCAATGACAGGGCCCTTCGGCCCAGAACGTACCCCAGCGCAAACCTGAAATTTTGTTTGGACAAGCATTGGGGCCTCCAAACCATCGAACGCTTGAGCATATTTCTCAGGGGACCGGGAGCGTCTCCACAGATCGAAACATCAATGACAAGCCCTTGGTCCCAGAATGTACGCTAGAGCAAGTTTTAAATTTTGCTTGAACAGGGATTCGAGGCCAAAGGTCGNAAAATCCATGACAGGGCCCTTCGGCCCAGAACGTACCCCAACGCAAACCTCAAATTTTGAGTGGACAAGCATTGGGGCCTCCAAACCGTCGCATGCTTGAGCACATGTCCAAGTCGACCGGGAGCCCCTCCACAGATCGAACTATCAATCACAGGGCCCTTCGGCTCAGATTGTACGTACCCCAGCGCAAACCTTAAATTTTGCTTGGACAAGGATTCGAGGCCAANATCACAGGGCCCTTCGGCTCAGATTGTACGTACCCCAGCGCAAACCTTAAATTTTGCTTGGACAAGGATTCGAGGCCAACGATCGACAAATCCATGACAGGGCCCTTCGGCCCAGAACGCACCCCAACGCAAACCTTAAATTTTGTTTGCATTGAACACATTTCCAAGGGGACCCGGAGCCCATCCATAGAATGAACTAGTCATTTATCAATGACAGGGCCNCCCTTCGGCCCAGAACGCACCCCAACGCAAACCTTAAATTTTGTTTGCATTGAACACATTTCCAAGGGGACCCGGAGCCCATCCATAGAATGAACTAGTCATTTATCAATGACAGGGCCAAAGGTCGACAAATCCATGACAGGGCCCTTCGGCCCAGAACGTACCCCAACGCAAAGCTCAAATTTTGATTGGACAAGCATTCGGGCCTCCAAACCGTCGAATGCTTGAGCATATTTCCGAGTCGACCGNCCCTTCGGCCCAGAACGCACCCCAACGCAAACCTTAAATTTTGTTTGCATTGAACACATTTCCAAGGGGACCCGGAGCCCATCCATAGAATGAACTAGTCATTTATCAATGACAGGGCCCTTCGGCCCTGAATGTACCCCAGTGCAATCCTTAAATTCTATTTGGACAAGGATTGGGACCCCCCCCCGATCCGTCACGACTGCAAGCGAATACCACAAATCCGAATATCAATGACAAGGCCTTAACCTCGAAATTCGCTTTGATTGAAGGTATTGGCTTGGATTTCGGCTGGCTCCGGTTTGGTTCGCTGTGAGTTGTGTATGGGTGGTCTTGGGGTGGGTCTGTCTTTACACTACAGCGCGCTAATCAGCGCGCGATCTGTGGAACACCCTAAACCCTAAACCCTAAACCCCTAAACCCCTAAACCCTAAACCCCTAAAACCCTAAACCCTAAACCCCTAAACCCCTAAACCCTAAACCCCTAAAGCCCTAAACCCTAAACCCCTAAAACCCTAAACCCTAAACCCCTAAAACCCTAAACCCCTAAACCCTAAACCCTAAACCCCTAAAACCCTAAACCCTAAACCCCTAAAACCCTAAACCCTAAACCTTGGGGTTTTGGAGTTTGGGGCTCTAGGCTGAGGTAAGGCCTTGAGGTTTAGATTACGACCCTGGAAATCCCACCCTATCTAGGGCTTAGGGTTTAGGGTTTAGGGTTTAGGGCTTAGGGGTTAGGGTTTAGGGCTTAGGGCTTAGGGTTTAGGGTTTAGGGTTTAAGGTTTAGGGTTTGGGTTTAGGGATGTTTGCGATTCAGGAGGCCGTTGGTCATCAGCGCTTCTACACAGCTTCTAGACTGAGGGCGGTCTGAAATGCCAGATTAGCATCCTAAACAAAGGCTGAAACCTTATGACCAGCTTCTTCGCCCCTAAAAGCCGCTAAATTCCAAACGGCGTGTCCAGGCCCACTTCGTTCGACGATGTTAGGAGTAGGCTTGTTTAGGGTTTAGGGTTCAAGCCAGTCTTTGTTGATACCATAGGGGCCCAACTAAGTACCAATACTGTTTTGGGGGTTCCTTATTGTAATGGGCCCGAAAACCCTACTCTAATTTTTAAGGCCCCTATACTAAATCCTTATAATAACACTTATAGTAGCTTAGTAGCCCTTCTAGACCCCTTTAAAGGAACCCGAGTCTAATTATTAAGGCTCCTATATCGAAGCTTTCGGCTTTCGGGCTTAGGCGAGAGGATCTATGATCAGGGCTTGAGATCTGAAGTGGTCAGATTCTAAGGTTCCCTTAACCGTGAACCCCTAAGCCCCTAAACCCTTAAACCTGAAACCCCTAAACCACTAAACCCCTAAACTCCTAAACCCCTAACCCCTAAACCCCCTAAACCCTAACCCTAAGCCCTAAGGTTCTAAAGTGATCGAGCTTCTTAGCAGAATGGTTTGGAGCTTCGGGCTGTTGAATCATGGCATTGGGTTGTGAAAGCTTTCAAGGCTGTCAAAATCTTCAGATTCGGCCTTAAATCACAACCCTAAAGTCATAGGGAGCCTTAGGGGGGTAGGGGGAGGGGGGGTAGGGGGCCTTAATGCCCATAATAAGGCCTAATAAGGGTTATTTAGGGAAGTATAGTCCCCTAACCCCCCTCCCCCTTACCCCCCTAAGGATCCCTATGATAAAGCATTCTGAAACCCAGAACCGAACCGCAGAGTCAAAAGTCCGAGTATCGAAACCTTTCAAATTAGAGGGCCTGGACAATTAGACCGGGCAAACGTTTCTTTAGGGGGGGTCTTCATGTTGCAGAAAAACTAATTAACGGGCACGAATGAATGCTGCTACTAGTCATTCAGGACCTTGTAACATAGGGGCGTTAATTGTTCGAATAGAACTGTGGGGCATATTATGGTATAAAGGAATAGAATGAATGCTACTACTAGTCATCCAGGACCTTGTAACATAGGGGCGTTAATTGTTCGAACAGAACTGTGGGTACATCATGGTATAAAGGAATAAACAGACCTTGCGGCAATACGAGGAAATTGTTATTCAGACATCTATATCAGGGAGCGTTTTCCCCACCCCCGAACACCAAACTGAGCCGAGAGGCGTAGTCATTCCAGGCAGGCAGAACCTGACTTAAGCCCTAAACCCTAAACCCACCCTAAACCCTAAACCCTAAACCGTGAGTCGGGGACTCAACGGCCTGAACCTTTGGGTTTAGGTTCCAGGACGCCCCGTCGATGGGAAGGGCCGGCCCGAGTGCCCCAAGTTCCCCGAAATCGACGCACTACTGGGGCTTCAAGACCCAGAGAGCCCAATACCCCTTAATTAAGGAATATAGCTTAAATCATAATATGAAGTCCTATATAATTTAAGCCATATTCCTCAATTAAGGGGTATTGGGCTCTCTGGGAAGTTACACAAACTACAATAAGGGAACACTTTTGCTACTGATGTGTTAGGCTTCTATATTACAAAGTAAGGCTCTCCCCCCAAACACATGGGTATCAAAGATGCAGACTTGTAGATTCATGTTTAGCTTTGGGTGGACCCCAAGCCCCTAAACCCTAAACCCTAGCGCTTTAGGAAAATCTGGCTTCCAGCAATCGACGTCTCTGAAATGGTGCAGAGTTTCTGGCCCTTGGTCTGCCTTAAATTAGGGTTTAGGGTTTAGGGGTTTAGGGTTTGGTAGGGTTCCTCGACTCATGTTTCAGGGCAGGTAATAACCTACACAACAGTAGGTTATGCCAGTTCAGTGCATTTTGTGAGGTCCACCCTGCAAGCACTCCTGTGCAACGACAAGCACTCTTACTATGGCAATTCTGGTGCCTGTTTTCATACTTACTCAGAAGTCATCGCGAGCCAAAAGCTGTCCGCGATGTCATGGCATGTGATGGGGTGGTGGTGCTACTAGTCCTGCTTGCGCTGTGCTCCTTTACTTTCCTGTGCCTTCCGCCTAATTACTGCCCCTTGGGCTTTAGGGTTATAGGTTGAAGGTTTAGGGTTTGGGACTGCGCGATTGGTAAAGGCGGCCGAGGATAGATGGCTTACAGGATTCTAGGGTGTAGGGCCTAGGGCTTCGGGCGCGAGGCTTTTCAGAGGAACCTAACATGCACCCAAACTCGCCCCAAACCTCCGACACCTGCATTCCAAAGACTCCTGAACCTGAAACAACCCTAAACCCCAAACCCTAAAAACCTTCAACCCTCAACCCTAAACCCTAAGGCGATGAAGGCTTTCGGACAAATAGTTGGAGCCGGCCTAGGGTTTAGGGTTTTGCAGTCAGCCGATAAAAAAACCTCAGCCCTGAACAGTAAACTCCTAAACCAAAAGAATTCAACCTTGGCTGCTTGCAAGGTTGCATATGTGGAACCACGGCCCCTGGCTGAAGCTGCGCGATCTTGGCGATCGCCTCCACAAGCTCTGACTCTAGGCTGGACGGGATTCTAGGGCTAAGAGTTGTTAGGGTTGAGAGCTTAGGGTTTTAAGGTTACGGGCTGAGGATGTCTGGCGGTCGTTACCGTCCAAACAAAAAACCCAATTGCTCAGTTGAATCTCTACATCCATACACACCGGCCCCTAAAGACACCCTTTTACTTAACTTTAAAGAGAACCCAGTCATGCATCCTCCAAGGACGTAGCAACAGCTGGTGCAGCTAGCAGAATCCTCTAGCCTGCTGAGATTTTCAAATTTGTTAGTGCTACACCCACGAGTTCTCGCTCCAATCTGAAGCGAACAGGAAGTTGCGGGCCAAGACTTGGTTTTCCATCAAGCTTTTCCTGGAAAGAAACCTAAGTCGAACTGCAAAGAGGAACTTACGTCTGATAATCTTGCACATCCACCCAAAGGCTGTTGCTTCACAACAACGTGCAAAGAAACGACACCCTAAACCAAGAAACGAAACGTGCAAAGAAACGACACCCTAAACCCTAAACCAAGAAACGAAGCGTGCAAAGAAACGACACCCTAAACCCTAAACCAAGAAACGAAGCGTGCAAAGAAACGACACCCTAAACCCTTAACCAAGAAACGAAACCCTGTGAATTGTAGCAGGTCCGCTTCACTGGGCCTTGTCTGTGGTCATCTTCTCGGCTTCTTCCATTGACTCCTTCGACAAATCCTGGGGCGCAACAAGGCCGAGGGAGAACGACAGGACAGGCAGAGAGAACTCACTCCTAATGTAGGGGCTACCTATACTATTTTGGGCGTTCCTTATTATAGGTATCGTATAATGGGCCCCCAAACCCTATTCTAATTATGAAGGCCACTATGTCACTATATTATACGCCTAGTCTGACAACCTTCAATCCCAAAATTCGGCAAATAAACTCCAATCCCTGACCCCTACATTCTCAGGTGAGCGCAGCGACATCACATCAGAAGGCGATTTGAGCAACAAACCTCACAAGTGAACACGACCCACACAGTCAGATGTGCTATTTCTTAAGACGTCTCACCCCTTGTGCTTTGTGATTGAAGGCCGAGAAACGCGGAACCAAGAACGAGCTTGACAAGAAGATAGGTCTGTGTCTATCTGCTCGCATGCAAGCATGGATGCATGTGTATGCGCGCGTGTATATGCAAATTACAGATGTAGATGCATGTGTCTAAACAAGGAAAACATAACATACAAACCAACAATGCTACATGTAGCATCTGCACATATGAAAGCATCGCGAGTGGAGACAAACATGTGGGTCTGCATCGGTACTGCATTGCAAGCTACCCAGCTGCATAGCCGAATAGTTCGATGTAGTCAAACTGTTGCTTCATCGCTGTAGTTCTGCCGAGCTGTGCATAAGCTACACATGACTTTGAATTTATTTGCCAAAGGTGCGCAAGGTTTTATAAGCTGTAAAGAAAAGCAGCGTTGGCAGTAAGAGTGACAATAACCATGCTTTTACCCCGACGCTTTACGGAAGCATCCGACTGACGATGATCGTGGCAGTGCAATGTGAAGGCCTCAACCCTGAACCCTTTATCTCAAACCCTACAGCCACGAAACCAGAAAATCCTGAACACTGACACCACAAACCCTATACCCTGCTCAAAAAACCCTTCGAAACCCAAAGCCCCGAAGCCCAAAATCTATATCCCACAATCCTGAATCTCGAAAGCCCTCAGGCCTTGGGAAAGCTCCAGGTGCCATCTGCATGGACCTTGCCTCAGCGATTTGAGTTCGGGGTTTGGAAATTTAGCGTTTAAGCCCGATATGTAACCCTTATAGACCCTAGTTACACCTTCAAGCCGTAAACAGTGCACCCCGCACCCTAACCCTCTAAACCCCACCCGAAATCCTACCCTAAACCCTAGACCCTAAACCCCTAAACCCTGAACCCCAAACCCTTAAGCCTCTGAAAGCCGTCGCTCTCCACCTCAAACGCTGAAGTCGAAGAACCCTGAACCTAAGCCTTAAAGAGCTTTACGGTTTTAATTAGGGTTTAGGGTTCTAAGGGCGAAGTCCTCAAATACCCTAAGCCCCAGACCCGAAATCTGCTAACCCCTAAACGCTGTACAGTAACTCCGAGTGTTTGCTTTCTTCACCGAGAAGCAAGGAAGGTTGTCATAGGTCTGGTGCTTCAATGCCTCTTGAAGACACTGCTCCTTGGAATTGAAAGGGCTTTATGGAGTTTCATGGAACATCTCGTTGAGGCACTGCTAAGTGGCGGGGTGCGCGCAGTGGATCGCGTTTGTAAGAAAAAAGACACAGATCCTCTAAAGCCTAAACCCTAAACCCCTAAACCCTAGAACCTCAAACCAAAGGCCAGGCGACGGCGTAAAGAACAGAGACGCCTTCGTAGTAGTCGCTGGCTGCCGATCCCAGTAGATGCAGAATGACGGGCTTCGACATGCTGCCAGAAGTCTACGTTTGGTCCTATCTGGCCCGGCGTTATAGAAACTCCAAGAGCTTGTAAAAACTTATAAACTCCACACAGTATTAGATCAACTGAACCCCAGACCGTAAACCCTAAACCCTAAACTGCACACCCTAAACTCTAAACCCTAAACCCTAGACTAGTAACATCTTTTTGGTGAACTTCGCCGGTCTTTATCGGATCTCGGCCTTGTCATTTCGAGGTCTTCGGGCTTTCGGGGACGGATGCAGGCTCAACGGATGGCTGCAGCCAGGGTGGAATTAGGGCCTACCTTGGGATCCGAAAACCCTACCGTTTTAAGGGCTCGACCCTCTAATTAAGGGGTCATAACCTACTATTTTGTAGGGTTTGGGGTCACAGGTAAGGTTTAGGGTTTCGGGCAAACCCCAAAACCCCAAGCCTTAACCATAAACCGCGAAACCCAAGCCCTAAACCCCCCAGTTGACAGCTGGAATCTGCTCCTCAAGAGATCTAAACCCTAAACCCTAAACCCTAAATCGTGAGGTCGGGGCTTCAGGGTGTTGGGCATAGGGTTGAGCGCTAGGTACTCGGGTTTAGCGTGGAGGGCTAATATAGGAGCCTTTAACAATTTCAATAGGGTCTTGGGGCACATTCTACTATACTTATAATACGGAACCACCAAAATACTATTATAGGTAATTATTTAGGCCCCTATAGTACCCTAAACAACCCCACCCTCCTTCACCAAAGATTCTAAGGGATCGATACTGTGGCTGATGAAGACACGAACCTTCACCCCAGGATCATCCAATACAATATAGCATAAAATGTGTGGACTAAGGCTTCCAAACAACATCCTACGAAGCTGGTCTAAAGCCTGAACCCTAAGCCCTAAACTGCCCTGGCGCCTGCTGTGTACCTGCTTTGCCTCCGAGCTGAACTCACTGTCCACATAAGGGCTGAACAACTGCGGAATGCTGGATGTTTCGGGTTGAGGGGCTTGGAACTTGGAATAGGCTTTTAGGTTTTTACGGTGTACCGTTCAGCTCCAGGCCTTGGGTGTGTCTGGGATTAGGTTCGCGTTTGCAGGCGTTTGGTGCGCAGGCTTTGGAGTCAAAGTGTTTGAGGTTGGGGCGGTGCCAAAATTTGTGAGCAGCAGAAGTGAAACAACATAAAGACAGTGGTGGCGAGGTTCAGTTGAGCAAATTCAATCATTGCAAGCTGAGTGATTATAGTTGTGAAAAGCCGACCCACCACTTCCAGAAGGTCAGAGGCAGCTTCGCTCTGTCTGCTGGACATTTAGGCCGTTAGTGAAGCGTGCTGCCTTCGACGAATGTGGCAGATGTCCATTATAAGGCCGTGATACTGTTGATGATATAAATCCTGAAGGACACTAAACTCTGGGAACTATGGTGTATTCCTTATTATGGGCAATGCAGGATTTATATCATCAACCGTATGGAGACGCGTCAGGCTCGAACGCAAGTTAGTCCGCCTGAAACTCTTGTGACCAAATTTCTGACACCACTACAATCAGTGACGACTGCATGTCATCAGCATTTCACCCCGACTTCAGTCAACGAATCTACGTGTGCGTGGGAGGTTCGAACCCTGCCTTCTGAGTCAAACTCAAGCGGGTGGAAAGCCCCAGCCCTAAACCCCCTAAACCCTGAACCCAAGGCGACAGCAGAAAACCCAGAAGCCATAATAAGTCCTGATGAGTTCTGATCAAGAAACTTCGAAGGCCTGCTAAAGAAAACGAGAGTACTCTATCCCACTTATGAAACCCTGCGGGAAACCCTCATTAGAGCATTCTATGAACCCGAAACCAGAACAAGCCTCAGCAAGCCCTACCTCGTAAACAAAAAAACCTAAAACAAAAAAACACTAAAAAAAAATAAAACAACAACAAAAACACTAAAACAAAAAAAAAAAACCTAAACCTCAACCGTCAAAGCCTGGAACCCCAAACTCCCCCAAAGCCGACCCAAAGCCCCAAACCCCTAAAAGGAAAGCTTACAGTAAAAAAAACCTTTACAGGAACATATCGGAATCCCTTGACAAAACTACAGGAAGGGTTACAGTACCCTATTAGGAGCCCTTTGAAAATCCCTAGAGGAACCCTTTCAGTACCGTTAAAGGACCCCTTAAAAGGAGCCCTACACAAAAGGAGCCCTACACGAAGGAAACCCTCCCGCGCCTCTCCAGTGCTGGGAAGCAGACCGGTCTCCTCGCCCACTTTGTGGCTGGGCACGGACTCCAAAATCCCTGATCCCAAAAGGTCCCAAGTGCCTCCTTTAAGGGTCCCTTTATAGGTTTCTACAAGGGTACTATAAGGGATTAGAATCTAAGGGCCCTAAGTAGCTTTCCAGTAAAAGGTAGGGTTTCTTCCATCGTAGGAACTACTGTTAAGTATCCCCCATAACCGTACCTAGGATCCTTTAAGAATATGGGGCTTATGATTCATCATTAGATGCAATAAGAATACGGTTTTGGCACATGTTGTAGCATAATGGTAGGGGCCTTTACAATAAGAATATGGTTCTGGGTACTATAAGTATGATCAGCAGCCATAAAGGAGAGTATTGCTAAATATTCCGACCGCCAAGTTGGTGAAGTAATCTTCCTTAAACTTCCCAGTCTTTTTGTGATTGAAGGGATATATCTGATTCGAAAATTGTGGAGTCTGTGGATTCGGCGGTGTGGGGTTGTGAATCAAAGCTTTTAGGCTTGGGGATTTAGGGATTCAGGGTTAGGGGTGACTGAGTATACCAATGCTAATAATAACCATAAGACGAAACATAATGATTATTAGACAAACTGGCGGATTATCACAACAACCACAACAGTTAAAATAGAGATAGTCATAGCAGCACTGAGGCTGAAGCCATGAAAGGCTTCGAGGAGGTGTTCCGCCAGGCATAGAATGCTTGTAAGGCCCATATGGGAGTTTGCGAAAATAGGGGACCCTCGTTTTGTACCCTGAGTAGTAGGATCCTCATTATAAGGACTCCAAAATAAGGTACCCCTAATTCTCGGAAACTCCCATATAGCACACTCCCTCAACCCTCGTCCCTAACCCCGCACACCTGAAGCCCTTAGACCACAGCTCCCAAGCCCTTGAGCGCCTTGAACCCTAGCATCAACAAAGATGGATTATCTCCCCAACCTTAATTAAACCCTAACCCTAAGGGTCCAAAGGACCCAATAATTAGGTACTTGGGTTTAGGATAGTAGTTATGTAGCTCAATATTTAGGAGAGTATATGATTATTATGAACTTGGACCCTTAGGGTAAAGTTAAACCCCCAAGCCCTTATTAAACCCCTAAGCCCTAAACCCAACTCTGGCGATTGTACCGTGATACTGATAGCCCCGGACCCCGGGAACCAGATCCACCCTTCACCGCGTCTACTACACGGGTCGGAGTATTCAATACTTGTTTCTACTAACTATTGTGTAATCTTGTTACTTTGGCTACTAGTAGGAATTTTCATAGTAGTATTCTTCTTGCCGTTGTCACTCATATGATTACTAGCCATCTCATCGCAGGGGCCTGAAGCAGCCGCCGCGCGCCGGCCTGGGAAGATGCAGTGTCAATGGTTGGGGCTTGGAGAAGGGGAGAGAATGTACTTTGAATGCCTCCTCTCTTAGGCAGCCAAAGCCGCCTCAAAGAAGTGAAACAGCGGCAAACGCGCTAAGAGTAATATAGGGGCCGAAATTAAATCCTAAAAAATTATCAATACTGCTTCAGGGCTCTTTGTTGTCATTATAGTATTAAGCCCCCAAAACCCTATTCCAATTGTTGAGGCCCCTATATTACAAACAAGGCGTCATCAGAAACTTCAAGAGGCGTCAGTCACCACCCCAGAACATGAATCCGTCGACACGAGTGGCAGCAAAGGCCCTTTTTGCAGCTTGGATCTGCTGCACATTCTTCAGCTGATCCTGCACAGCACTGCTGTCACCGCCATGGGAAGCCGAACCCCAGGTAACGACGGAGCCATCCCGAAGAATGGCAGCAAACGCTCGATTAGGGGCTTGGATCTGTTGCACATTCGTCAGCTGATCCTGCACAGCACCGCTGTTACCACCGGAGTCATCCGCACCCCAGGTCACGACAGATCCGTCACCAAGAAGGGCTGCAAAAGCAACATGATTGGCTTGGATCTGTTCCACATTCGCCAGCTGATGTTGCACAGGACTGCTGTCACCACCAAAGTAAGCACTCCCCCGGGTAATCACGCATCCGTCGGCAAGAATGGCAGCAAATGCATGCTGCGTGCCTTGGATCTGCTGCACATTCTGCAGCTGATGCTGCACAGCAGTGCTGTTGCCTCCAGCATCAGCATCACCCCAGGTAACCACAGAACCATCACCAAGCATGGCAGCAACAGCGTAGTGAGTGGCTTGGATCTGTTGCACATTCTGCAGCTGATCCTGCACAGCGCTGCTGTCACCACCAAATAGAGGTCCCCCCCAAGTCACGACGGAGCCGTCGTCAAGAATGGCAGCAAAAGCGGCCTTGGAGGCTTGGATCTGCTGCACATGTTTCAACTGATCTCGCACAGCAAAGTTGAACCCACCACTGCGAAAATCACCCCAGGTCACGACAGATCNAGAATGGCAGCAAAAGCGGCCTTGGAGGCTTGGATCTGCTGCACATGTTTCAACTGATCTCGCACAGCAAAGTTGAACCCACCACTGCGAAAATCACCCCAGGTCACGACAGATCCATCTCGAAGTATAGCAGCGAAAGCACGGTTAGAGGGCTGGATCTGCTGCACATTCTGCAGCTGATGCTGCACACCTCTGCTGTCACCACTCTTGAGATCAGAACCCCAGGTCACGACAGACCCATCGCCGAGAATCGCTTCAGCTGTTCCTGCTTGTCACGAGGGTGGGTATCAGTATCCGACCAAACATGAGTCACCACGTCTCGACACATCCATCACCAAGAATTGCAGCAAACCCGATCTCGGATGCTGCTTGAACTTGACATCGGTTTAAGAGTGCAACGTCAAGAAATTGCCCTCCGGAGGTCCGGCATCCCCAATCCGCATGCCTGCATCCAGAACGCTTCCAAATGAGTCCAATAGCCGTCCGTTTCCGACTCCAAGTGCGGTCTGTGCCCGGCGCTTCAACGCTCCTACTTGTTCATCCGAGCTGGCTGTCACGGTGGCTGTCTTGCCACTGAGCAGTCCAACTGTAAGGGTAATCGACGTGCTGCCGCCCATGTGATGGGAATTCGTCGGCACCCATCTAGCACTAGCACTAAAACCCGTGGGTGCCCTCGTTCAGCGTTCAGCCACAATAGTTGTCTCGTTAGGGCTTAGGGTTTAGGGGTTTTGGGTTTAGGTTTTAGGGCTTAGGGGTTTAGGACGTCCCGAATGTCGCGGCCTCTATACTTAGAATAGGGCATTGGGAGTTATTGTGGTGTAGCTCTACTCAGGACCTAGGTATTCAGGCTTCTATATTAAGTAAACCCTAAACCGTATTCCGGCTCCCATATTACACCCTAAACTCCCTTCTTCAATAACCAAGCAAACGAAGTTCTTCAAACTTTCTAAGACCCAACATAAAAGGCCAAAGATAATTGAAGCTCTCCCTTTGAGGATGTAAGCAAACCACGGGGCTAAGACTGCGAGACCCCGAAGCGAGGCAAGCCCTACAGTTCATGGGTGCAAGGTCTTCAGACTTCGGGACTTAGGGCTTTTTGGGGTTCAGGGCTCAGGGTTTGGGATTCAGGTTTTTAGGGTTCGGGGCTCAGGGTTTCAAGGTTTAGGGCCAGGGGTTGTAGGGTCGAAGGCTCCGGGCCGAACCCGTTCACCCTATTGTCTTCAAGATCAAAAGGAGAGGGGCACTGAAACAGAAACCTCCCAACTAAACCCCAAACTCCCTGAGCCCTAAACCCCCGCACCCTAAACTCCTAACGAATAAACCCCAAAGATCTCAGCCTCATATCCTAAGGTCCTAAAACCCCTGCAGCCGGTACGGAGGCCTGGTTTAGCATCACGCCACCGCGCTCCTTCCTGGAAGGGCCGTGTAACAAAGTGTCCTTACTACTTAGGATTTGTCGGTGGGAGATTAAGATCTCAAGAATCTGGCGATGATGAGGCAATACGGTGGATGGACAAAATCTTGCACCACCTGCACATGCATACTTCAAACGAGTAAGGCATCAAGCCCCGCACCCCCTACGGCAGCTGGGAATACTTGAGCGGTGCAAGACTTCGGCCATGGGAACAAATCTGGTCTCTAGCCTTTCAGAGCCAATGCTAAAAAGGGGGCGCGGGGAATCATGAAATAACGCAGCTGAAAAGCGATGCAAGGTTTTGTCCATCCACATAGTAGTAGTAGTAGTAGTAGTAGTAGTATAGTAGTAGTGGTAGTAGTAGTAGTAGCAGTAGTAGTAGTAGTAGTAGCAGTAGTAGTAGTGGTAGTGGTAGTGGTAGTGGTAGTGGTAGTGGTAGTGGTAGTGGTAGTGGTAGTAATGATTGAGGTTTCTATGGTATAGGGCCTAGGGTGTATAGAAAGAGCCTGTTGAGGTACCAGCTGGTTAAGTGGCGGTGGCCCCCAAAAGCTAAAAGGGAGGAAACTGAGTTTAGGGGTTAGGGGTTTAGGGTTGAGGGTTTTAGGGTTTTAGGGTTTAGGGTTTAGGGAGTAATCTAGGACCGAATTCCCACAACCCCCAAATAGTAGGATTCATACAACCTACCGCTTTTGTTACGAAAACTAGTTGTCCCTGGCTTCTAATCCTGGTTGCGTCCAGTAAATCCTCCGCCCTGGACTCCTAAACCCCCAAAATCGATGCTGAGCCCCTAAAAACAAGGCATGAACGGTTATTTCATGTTTTTCAGGTTTGGGGGCAGAGGGATGTTCTCTACATTTGCAAAATCAGAAGCCCTAAGCAATAATTTTACGAACTCTTGAGGCTTCGGTACCCAGAGAGCCCAATACCCCTCAATTAAGGTATATAGCTTAAATCGTAATATGGAGCCCTTTCTAATTTAATCCATATTCCGTAATTCCCTTATAGACCCTATAGATCCCTTTAAGGAGCCCTTTAAGGAGCCCTAGGTTTTTCCTGAATTAAGGGATATTGGGCTCTCTGGGTATTCGCCCAGAAAATTCGATGAGCTCCGGGCTGAATCAGGTTCTGCTCACGGGTTTAAGCCGGGGACGGCTGAGGGTTTAAGGTTCAGGGCTTAGGGGTTTAGGGTTTTGGGGTTTCGGGTTTAGGGGTTTAGGGGTTTAGGGTTTAGGGGTTTAGGGTTTTGGGGTTTCGGTTTAGGGTTCAGCTCCGGCCATCATCGGCGAAAGCCGCGGACGACTTAAGCGACCTGAGCCCCTCGGCCCGGCTCCAAGAAATACAAACCCTAAATTGGGAAGGCCTAACAGTAAGAGTAATAGTAATAGAAATAGTAATAGTAAGAGTAATAGTAATAGGAATACTTCAACATAAAATGCCCTCCAAGAGTGAAACAACGAGTGTAAGCGTGTGAGTCCGACACATTTCAGCATGAAGTGGCTTTGCCTGGCGTACTCCGGCAGCTCGCAGTAGGCAAGGAAGCGTGTCCGGATTTCCAGCAAGTAAGGCCTGCATCAGTCGCACAAAGGCTCTTGACACAATCTGAAACCTCGGGTTTTACTCATATAGGGGCATGAACAATTAGGGTGAGTTCTCTGGTGGGATATAGCACTATATTTTGCAATACCCATGGAGGAACCATATTCAGGCCGCTACCCTAAAGCAGACCCTCCGCCCCTTGGGCCAAGCAAGGGTCTTGCAGGTCACGGGTTTGGAGTGCAGCGAATTTCAAGGTTGCGGGTTCAGTCCTGTTGGGTTTGGGATTATTTGTCATATGGGGGCTTTAGAATAAGGCTTTGGTTCACATGATCGCATGTTATTCAAAAGCACTATTCGGGGATTAAGTATTGAAAAAAATTCCTCCTCCTGATCCTAGGTGACCAGCAACCCTATGCCCAAAACTCCTGCCTCCTGCGGCACTACTAGATTCCCCAGTCGCCCTTGCAAAATAAGGCTACCCGTTTACCTAGTGACCTAGTACTCGGTTTCAACAAGGAGACCCCAAAATAGAGGGGTTTGGGATTACGGTTTCCTGGTATTCGGTTTCAATAAGGAGGAATTACTGGGAGACAGACTAGCTCCTTGCCTGCCCACGGCCATCTTCGGATCAGTGCTGCTGAGCTCCTGACCACCCAGAGACTCCAAAACCCCTTAATTCAAAAATATACCTTAAATTATAGTAGGCTTCCTAATATGATTTAAAGAACATTCCTTAATTAAGGGGTTTTGGAGGGTCTGGAGACGGGTCTTCAGAAACTCATCCTTTTGCACCTTGGGTTCTACGAGGGTTGCTAGGTAACAGTTACTCTACGATCCTCTTGTATGTTTCTATATTAAGGTTTGGGGATTTACCACCAGGCTTGTTTTTTTGGGACTTTAGCAACTGCATGGGAGAACAATACTACGCGTTATCCACACTCCTGGATTGCTTGGAGGTTCAAGGGACTGAACACGCAGGCTTGCGGGGCGACCCCTGCGCCCTGAATCCTAAACGAACCTTAATCCGAGCCCTAAACCCCAAACCCGAAACTCCGAAACGATCTAAAATCTTTGATAAGCTTCGGGCCAAGTGACCAGTCCCAGGACTTTGAATCTAGCGAGGACAAAGCTTTGCCGTGACTCCGGAGTTACAATCTAGCGGTCTCAACCATTAGAACAAAGTTTCGGTAAAGGAGCCCTCCTAGACCCCCCAAGTACCCTTTGGTATACCCCAAAGACCACTATTCAGGGCCATAGGGCCTCTATTAAAGGGCCCTTGGGGGGTCCTGGCTTACAGCAACCCTTGAAGGGGCCCTTAAGGGTCCAAGTATGTTCTTTATTATAAAGCAGGGTTTAGGGTTTAGTGTTTATTGTTAGGTTTGGGGGCCTGTCTGGGATACAAAAACCATCAATGAGGACTACTTGGACCCTCAGGGATCAGTTGGAGCAATATCGGAGGGTGTTGGGCTCATCGTTGAATGTAGACAGGCCAGAAATGTCTTAACATGTTTAGTTGAAAACACCAGGACCACAGACAAAACCAGAAAATGCCAAAACACCGATCACCCTGAACCCTAAACCCCTAAACCCTAAATCCTAAACCGGTGCCTAGCAGCATCGCGTTGCCTTCTAAAGCCGAAGCCGTGAGCCCCAATGCAAAAAAAAACAACAACCTGAACCCCAAAGCCACAAACCCTTAAGGCTTTCAAATACTGTCGAGGCCTTAATAATTAGAATAGGGTTTTGGGGCCCATTGTATTACCTTTATAATAAGGAACCCCCACAATAGTATAGGTAATTAATTATCTAAGCCCCCTATAGTACCCTTTCTATTGCTATCCCTCGCACCTGCTTTAGAGCCACCTCTTCACGCCGCAATGCTGCGGCCACCTGATTAAACAAGATTCTTCTGGTTTACGGCTTTAACGGCTTTGGGGTTTAGGGAGGTTCCAGGGATTCCAGTATAGGGTTTCGCATTGAAGCTTGGGCATTCGAGGCTCGGGTTTGGGGATTAGGGTTTGTGGCTTAAGGTCTGGAATTCGGGGGGCTTCTAGGAGGATATTGGCCTTATGGAGGTTCCCGGGCGGCCTCGCCAAGTCCCGTGATCCTCCCAGAAAGGTTGCAAGTTAAGAGAAACCCTAAACCCTAAACCCTATTCCCTACTCCCGGCACCGACGGCCGAACTCCCGCAAAGCCTAAACCTCACCCCGCGCGAAGGTTTCCGAGGTGGTATCCTGTGAGAAAGACACAGTCAATGCTGGAGCTTCCACGCAAAGAGACATGCTAACTCCCAAGCCGGGCCTGGCAAGGCCTCTGCTCTAAGATTAGCTGCTCTCTCTCCTCGGGTGTGAGGGCCCCTCTCCCATCATCAGTGTCACCATTTCCTCGAGGAGGCATGTCGACAGCGGCTGAGTAGCGCGGCCTCATCATGCTCAGGGTTGCGTCTTCTGCTCTTCCACTCTGCACGACGAATGGAGCCAAGCTGAGTGATCATGTCAGCAAAGAGCGAGGGCGAGAAAGCAGGCGATGAGCCAACCAAGATCACTACCACACAGATACTTACCTAATACCTCAGGGATGAAAAAGTTCAAACTTCCACAATAGGACTAGGTTAGAAGACACCAACAATTGAAAAGTGTGGTTGTGGACCATTAACGATAACTGTCGACAGGCCGACGCTCGAAGGCGCGTTCACAAGCGCCGCAGGGATCTGAAGCCCCTGGGAGGTCGCGCGAGCTCGCTGTCTCGCCCGGAGATGCTGCTAAGCGGCCCCTTCATCTGATCTCTTCGCCAAGAGTCCCTTTTCAACTAGGGTTTAGGGTTTAGGGTTAGGGTTTAGGGGTTTAGGGGTTTAGGGTTCAGGGTTTAGGGTTCAGGGTTTAGGGTTGGCAATCAAGAGAGGGTTTAGGGGGAACACTATCCTCCACCACTGGCTGTTCATGGGTCTGCCTCTGCCAAGCCCTGGCCGGAGCCCCCCGACAAGGCGTTCGTTCAGGGCATAATGAAGATTTTATTTCAACATGTAGAAACCCCATGCCCTGCTAGACCTTCAAAAACAACATGCCTTGTGACATCTTACCCATAGCGTCCATATACACTACCATTATGGAATTAGGTCCCAAAAGACCATCCTCATTATGGTTTTGGGGGCCTAATTCCATAATAGTAGTGTGCATGGACCCTCTTGGTTACAACAAGCTCATGAAACTGGAGGTTCCCTTTCATGCTGGAGTTTACACCTTAGGGTTCAATACTGAGGGTAAGCAAGTGCTGCAGAACCCCATCAAGACCCCCTGCAGAACCCTACACTTTACTTCAAGGTTTGGAGCAGTCAAAGGTGGGGTTGTGAAACCCTAAACCTTGTGAAACCCTAAACCCTAAACCCCTAAACCCTAAACCCCTAAACCCCTAAACCCTAAACCCCTTCTGGGGAGGTTGAATTAGGATTACCCGTCGTTGCAACGGCAGGTTGCTGTGCTTAGAGCTTGACTCGAAAGGATCCCAAGTCAACCTTTAAAAAAAGCCCTCAACCCATGTATAACCTCGCGAAATAGGGTTTAGGGTTTAGGGTTTAATGCAATAACATCAAGAAAAATCCAAATAAAGTCTCGTTAAACCCGAAACCTCAAACCCTGTGCTTGGATCGCCACATGTGCATGGCAACGGACAATCGCGGCGGCAGCAAACCTTGGGCTACGGCAACTATTAAGATCCCTTACCCAAGCAAACGCACCCGAAACTCTAAGTGCCACACAAACCCCACCCCAAACTCCTGGAGCACCAAAACCTGTGAAGCTCTAGAGCCCTGAACCTTAAAGCGTAAAGCCCTTGATTCCTAAACCCTTCCCCTCAGCCCTAAGCCCCTGGCTTGGGGAACAGGCTGAGTGTGAAAGAGGCTTGAAGAAAAGTACCCTGGGTAATGTAGGAACCTGATTAAGAAACCCTGGGCCTATAACCCCAAAATAGTAGGATTCTGTTGACCTTCAGGTCTTTGATTTTGAACCTCAGACTCCATGGCGATTCTACGTCGTGCACGAAACAACGTGGTTAAGAAAAACCGAAAGAGAAATTGGGGAATCTGAAGGGGGTCTGNCTGTTGACCTTCAGGTCTTTGATTTTGAACCTCAGACTCCATGGCGATTCTACGTCGTGCACGAAACAACGTGGTTAAGAAAAACCGAAAGAGAAATTGGGGAATCTGAAGGGGGTCTGAAGTCCTGGGTGGGATGACCGCTTGGACCTAACCCAACCCAAACCCAAACACCCAAAGAACCAACCCCACAGCCTGCCTACCAACGGACCTTGCGGTCCTCTCCTCAGCAACGGCTGTTTTCGCATGCTTGAGCCAACGACATCCGTCGGTCGACATCAGGAGAGGCATCTGTGCATACTCTCTGAATGTCATACANCTACCAACGGACCTTGCGGTCCTCTCCTCAGCAACGGCTGTTTTCGCATGCTTGAGCCAACGACATCCGTCGGTCGACATCAGGAGAGGCATCTGTGCATACTCTCTGAATGTCATACATATGCGGAACTTCCCCTCTCAAGGGGGCAGTGCGATCCAGCCTTCTTAGCTGTAGATCTTATCAAGAGCTCAAACTAAGCATAGCCCAGCTACACCAACAGATTCATATAAGGAACCCTAATAAAGGCCCAAGGTTTCTTAATCAGGTTCCTACATTAACAGTGCACTTTAACCGTGGGCTTCAGCATGGGCTAACTGTCTCTGGCATCCTGACTCGCAGGTCGGGCAAAGTAATTGCCACAAATGCAGAAGGGTCTGTGTCGGAAGCACCGGCGACACCTAAGCCCTGCGCGCACTAGCCTCTTTGCTGCAGTGCGTGTCGGACGTTGGCGAGGGCCTTGAAAAGTCTTTGTGTCCGTTGCCGGCGCAAGTGAGGCTGCGCCCAGGTCGTCGGCATCAATCGTGAACTCGTGGCCGAGGTCTAAGTCGGGGTCCGGAAGACCACCCATCATGAACCCCAGAGACTTCTCCAGTACGGCCCCTCGTTAAAGGAACCCTTATTGTTTAGGGTTTCTGGTTTCGGGAGTACCCCTTAAAGGAACCCTTAGTACCCTTTACGAGAACCTTACACCCGAAACCTCGGAGCAAACCCTTCATCCCAACATGGGGATTCAGAAATGTTAGGGAATGGTGATCCTCACCGTAAGGGCCCTGGATTGCAAGGGACACCGAATCCCTCTGAAATCCCAGCTCGAACCCGCGTGAAACCTTAGAGAACACATCGAAACTCCGCTTGGAATCCTGTTAAATCCGTATAAACCCCTTATACCCAGTCTGAAACCTTTATGAAACCCTCCATAAAGCCGTCGTGAATCCCTATGAAACCTCCATACAAAGGCAGATCACTCCTTGCTCAAGAGGAGATTGGATGGGTTCTCCTCATCAGGCCTCGCACAAAGAAATTTACTGGGTCTTGCGGTTGAGGGCTTTAGGGTTTAGGGTTTAGGGTTTAGAGTTTAGGGTTTTAGGGTTTAGGGTTTAGGGTTTGGGGTTTAGGGTTTAGGGTTTAGGGTTTAGGGTTGAGGGTTTTAGGGTTTAGGGTTTAGGGTGTAGGGTTTAGGGTTTAGGGTTTAGGGTGTAGGGTTTAGGGTTTAGGGTTTAGGGTTTAGGGTCTTTGTCTTGGAGCTGGGGGTTGAAGGTCAACTTTACACCCTAATTTCTAGCAGCGGCTTTGACCCTATGATACAACCCTACCATATCCCTTAAACCCTGTGATACGAACCCTGGGCCCTGAACCCTAGGCCCTGAACCCTAAATCTGGAGCCCTGAACCCTCAACCCTGAACCCTAGCCCCTGAACCCTATAAACCCTGAACCCGAAGCCCTGAACCCTAAATACGGTAATTCTCGGCATTCAGAAAGCGTTATATTCAACGAAGAGACTGTCATATTCAACGAAGGCCGGCCTTCGTTGAATATGGCGATTTCGCTGGAGAAAAAGATCGCCATATGCGACGAAGAAATCGCCATATTCACTGAAGGGCCGGCCTTCATTAAATATGGCGACGTCTTCGTTGAATTTGGTAAAGAGAAAACACCATATTTAACGAAGAAATCGATACCGCATATTGAACGGAAGGGCCGGCCTTCGTTGAACATGGCGATTTCTTCGTTGAATTTGGTAAAAAGCAACGCCATATTCAACGAATCCATATGAGGTCTACATATCATATGATAAAGACTGTTTAGGGGTTTAGGGGTTTCGGGCTTCTGGGGTTTGGAGTTTAGGGTCTAGGGGTTTATTCCAGGCATCACATGCTCGAGTCGCCCCAACACTTGCTAGTCGTTGTTGTCGTCCAGACCCTAAACCCTAAACCCTAAACCGTACATACGCATATAAATATACACATAGACATACATACGCGTACATATACAGAGCATAGAGTCTCGAGCCGAAGTGCGCAAATAGGCCGCATTCGGAGTTTAGAGCCAGTTTAGGGTCTATAAGAGACTCCCACAAGAACAGCAACTATAGGGGCCTTAATAATTACTGAATTACCTATACTATTTTGGGGGTTCCTTACAAAAAGGGAAGCTAAGCCAGAAAGCAAAAAAAGTCAAGGCCACCAAAAGGGCCAGGAAGCCGATTTATTTATTTGAGAAAACCGCGAGCAGAAGAGAATCCCATGGAAATCGATCGTAATTCAGTTTTATCTTCCCCAGAGGGTCCATATATACTACCATTCTGGAATTTGGCCCCAAAAGACCATTCTCAGAACGGTTTTTGGTGCCTAATTCCATGATAGTAGTATATGTGGACCCTCTGGGGTCCTTGCTTTCGGGAAATGTCGCCACTCTGAGTGGTGCTGACCGTGAGGATTCGACAGCCGAGTCGTGGAGGCTTCGTAGCTTAACCCCAAACCCTAAACGGTTTAGGGTTAGGGTCTACCGGCACCACCCAAGTACCGCTTAACAAAGCGCTTATGGTCCTTGATTGTGGGTAGTTAAAGTACAATAGAGGGTAGTTGAGGGTTGCCGGTTAACCCCAAACTCTAAACGGTCTAGGGTTTCAGGTAAACCCTCTTGGGATCGGATGCCCTGAGCCTACGGTGTGATCACCCTTCAACTTCCCGTTCTTCCTGCGATGCTCTTGGGGTTTTTGTGGTTTAGGGTTTGGGGTTTGCGGGTTGAGGGTTCAGGGTTCAGGGTTTAGGGTTCAGGATTTAGGGCTGAAAGGCTTCCGCATGCAAGGTCCAAGGTTTCGACTGGTTGAGCCTGAGGATTCCCCACTGGATGAAACGGAAGTCTACAAATCAGATGCGCCTTTCGGGGGGTCCTTAGAGTAAGGCGAGTCGGGATCCTGATACCTTATAATAAGGATCCTACTATTTAGGGTACAATGTTAGGGTCCCCTATTTTCGGAAACTCCCACATGACTCCCTCAGGGTTCGTGACCTTGATCCACAAAGCCTTAAGATCCAGAGGCCCGAAACCCGACAGTCTCAGGCTTGGGGCAGGTAGGTTCGGCCATGACAGGCTGAAAGGTGTCGGGTTTACTTTTTAATTTAAGGGTTTAGGGTAAAAGTTTAGTATTTTGGGATGGCCGAAGGGGGGCCGATGTTTCTAAAAAGGGCTTCAAGGCTGGAGGTTCAGCGAACCCCACATTGACCCACAGCTGGCACTGCGCCTGCAGCCGGGGTCTTGCCCTGAACATGGAGGTGCTTTTGTGTTCGGGGATTTAAGGGTTTAGGGTTTAGGGGTTTAGGGTTTGATTTAGGACCGAGGTTGTTGCGGATGCATCATGGAAGGGTTACGTAGTGCGACTGCAGAAACTGAGGAATACCTCGCAGGAGGCAAACATCTTGAACCCTGCTGAGAGGCCATGTTGGCTTTAAACCCTAAACCCTAAACCGTAAACCCTAAACCCTAAACCGGTTGATGCATGAAGTCATAGGCCATTCATGGGATCATGGGCTGGCATCAGGCTTCCGGCCCTGACAATGCAACTGCAACAAGACAGGGTTGACTGGGCTTTTCAGTAACCAGGGGGAAAAAGTATAAACTTTTATTTCATAATGGTTCCTTTAAGAAAAAAGTATTAAAGTATGGTACTCCAAAGCCCAGAGACAGGGTTGAAGTGCTGTGACGGCTGCATGACAGGTACCGGCAGACGCAAACACGCACACGTGCACGCAGACGCATTGCAGGTCTTACGAGAGACACTAGTCCGACCGTGGCGATGCGGGAGGGAACGACCACGACTACGAAAGTAAATTCTACTGCCACTGACACCACCACAAATCACGACGACGACAAGGCGACGACAACGGCAACGACGAAGACGACAAAGACGACAACCAAGACAACCGCGACGACGAAGAAGGCAAAGAGGACGACGATGCCAGCAAAGGAGACAACGAAACGGCGACCCCGGCCGGACCCGGACCCCGACACGACCCCAACACGGCCACGACCACGACCCCTACTACTACTCCTCATTCTGCTCGAACGGTTACTGCTACCTCCCCTTCAGCTACCACTCCTTTTCCCCCTACTCTGCTCCTTGGCTTCTGCCCGTCGGCTCCTCCTCCGCCGCCTGCTGCTGCTACCCCCGCCTACAAGCCCCTCGGCCTGCTCCGGGACTAATATAGGGGCCTTAATAATTAGAATAGGGTTCCTTCAAGGGGTCTATAATACGGGCTGCCATAAGGGCTACCATAAGGGCTATTATAAGGATTTAGTATAGGGGCCTGAATAATTAGAATAGGGTTTGGGGGCCCATATATAAAGGAACCCCCAAAATAATATTGGTAACCATTTAGGCCCCTATAGTAATCGCACGGTTGCTTGCTCTGTAAACTTGTCTTCTACTGAAGCCCTCTGAACGAAGTCGCCCGGCCGCGGACCTTCTTTCGCCTTCTCCCGTATCTTGCGGGCGAACATGCGGATGTCGACGCCTGGGGACTGGGCCAAGTTCGGTGATCCGCTTGCAGCTGTAGGGCTTGAAGGCTTGCAAAGAGCTCTATACTATGCCGATTATACCATAATTATAATAAGGACCCCCCAAAATAGTGGACTCTATACCAAACCGTCCAAACCAAGGCTACGCCTATCCGGTATAGCGGCTGTAGCAACTACGCCGGAGAGCTCTCTGGGCTCCCCCCGGCTGGCGGCGTGTCCCCAGAGAGCCCAATACCCCTGAAATAAGGAATATAGCTTAAATCATAATATGAAGCCCTATATATTTTAAGCCATAGTCCTTAATTAAGGGGTATTGGGCTCTCTGGGTCATTACATTCTTGTATACTAAACCTAGGTTGTCGATCTGGGAGTCTGGGTTCGGGGCGGTGAAAGGTTTAGGGTTAAACCCGGTCGTACCGGTACCCAACGTATCCAACATCCTCAGCGCCAAGGCTGGATAATATAAAACAATACACTACGAGCATTGCAAAAGACGGGCGAAAACAGCAAATCCGAAACCGTAAACTCCAGCACCCTGAGAACCCAAATGCAGTGCAAACCCCTTCCGAATGTTATAATCCTTAGAGGCCGCAACCCGTACAACCCTCAAGCTACCATGCACAACGACTCGACATAAGGTGACTAATAATGTAGGAACCTGATTAAGAAACCTTGGGCCTTTATTAGGGTTCCTTATATGGATCCTACTATTTTGGGGTTGTAGGGCCAGGGTTTCTTAATCAGGTTCCTATATTACCCTACACCACACCATGAACCACCGTCCCGACACCTTCGAACCTGAAACCCTAAACCCTACATGAGACCCTGACCTCTAAACCCCACCTGAAACCCTAAACCCTACGTGAAACCCTAAACTTTGAACCCTACCTGAAATCCTAAATCCTAAAGCCTAAACCCTACCTGAAGTCATAAACCCTTAACCCTACGGGAAACCCTAAACCCTGAACCCTACCTGAAACCCTAAATCCTAAACCCTAAACCCTACCTGAAATCCTAAACCCTTAACCCTACGGGAAACCCTAAACCCTGAACCCTACCTGAAACCCTAAATCCTAAACCCTAAACCCTACCTGAAATCCTAAACCCTAAACCCTTCCTGAAATCCTAAACCCTAAACCCTACCTGGAATCCTAAACCCTGCCTGAAATCCTAAACCCTAAACCCTACCTGAAATCCCAAACCCCAATCCAAATATGAGCCCGGAATCCATCGACCACAAGCCCGATGCACCGAAACCGTAAACGGGTTTAGGGTTCAGGGTTTTGGGGATTTGGGGGTTTAGGGTTCAGGGGTTGAGGGGTTTAGGATTTAGGGTTTCAGGGTTAAGGTTTACGGGTTTCATCCCTGAACCCCTAGACTCCCCTACCTAGACCCCCCAACTACCCCGTCTTGTAGCCCCTAATTACCTCTTCATGAGAAATATTAGAGCCCTTTAGAGGGTAGTTGGGGGGGTTCTGGAAAACCCCTAAATCGCCAACCTGAAGCCCCAAACCCTTAGAAACCTCAATTGTCTAAAGGTTTGAACCCCTAGACCTACCTTAACCTACCAAAACCTACTTTTTTGTAGGGTCCCTATAAATTCCATATTAGGGTTTATAATAAGAACCTACAAAAAAGTAGGATTTGGTAGTTTAAGGTAGAAGCCAAAACCCGAAAGCATAAACTCTGCCAGCCGACGCCCTCCCCCTGAGGTCCGCGCCCATGAGCCGAGCAACTTGCATGCACTGCCTTAAAGATTGGGGGTCAGGGCTTTGGGTTTCCAGTTTAGAGGAGCTTCGGGTGTGGGTGTGGGTGGGTGTGTGTGTGTGTGCTCTGTGTGTGTGTGTGCGTGTGTTTCTGATTGAAGGCTTGCAGTTTAGGTTTTCCCTAAACCCCAAATATAACCTACCTTTTTAAGGACCTATATAAAGAAATCATGTTCGGGAACCCTAGAATCCCTAGAAGGGGAGGTTGTCTGGGATCCAGATAGGTTTTGGTGTTTTCTGATCTCTTGAGGCTCCAAGATCGAATATCGGGGCTCCGTTCCTGAGGGGCTGTACCTATAGTCTCCATTTTAGTTCCTTTTTTGGGTTACCTTATAGGATCCTAAGCATAAACTTGTCAAACCAGAAGAAGGAACTGCAATGGAAACTACAGGTAGGGTTGAGGGGCAGATGTTGCCGGTGACGTTTCGGGGCAACCAGTCCCTTGTGGGCATAGATCTGGTACATAATCACTTAGTTGCGGAGTTCACGAGCCGAAAAGTTAAAATGTGTACACCTTCAGGTCTAGAGAGTAAAAGATTATCCCCAAGACAAATTATAGAGTCATCATGCCACCTGGGTCGCACGGGCGTCTCCGCCCCGTGTGCGACCAGTTTACCATGTCTTTCAAGCCTGTCCACGATTGCCCAGCCCTCAACTTAAGCCCTAAACCCACTGCTCTTCTTCGTTCCGTTCGTGTACTGCTGCAACAGCTCCACCGCCTTCTCTCGCTGCGCAAGAGCACCCACCCTCCTCGACGTCACCAAGCGACACGCGTCGACGGACGCCGGCCGAGCCCCGTACTCTTGGCCTTCGGTGCCGTGACTATGCACTTTTCAAGAGCCTACGGTCACTGCAAGTCGAAACACCAAACTCCCTGTCTTCCTAAATCTGAGCCTCAGACCCCCTGTAGACCCGTTATTACCCGTTATCAAACCATAACCCTCAAGCGTAAACCCCACAAAAGCCTCTGTACCCTAAGCTCCAAGCCTGCGAGAAAGGCCGGCCCCAGCCGAAGTCAGAGGTCAGTCCGGAAAAAGACCAGGCCCTACACCCTAAGACTGGTAATCCCCAGAAGCCTTCCCGGAACGTTGAGGTTTAGGGTATACCTTAACCCTGAAGAACCTACCTTTTTAGGGTTCCTGATTATGATCTCCTTATATAAGTCCTTAAAAAGGTAGGTTCTTCAAGGTTAAGGTATAAGGTTTGGGATTAGGATTTGGGTTTCGGGTAGAGGGTCTAGGCTGCAGTGCGTGTTGACCCCAAACCCTGAACCTGAAACCCTAAACCCTGGCCCGGTCAGGCCAAGACAAGCCTCACTGTTTGGTCCGAAGACAAGTTCAGTAGCGTTTTGTAGGGTTCATGTGGATTTATAGGTCTTAGGCTTAGACCCTGAAGACAAACATCCTGAGTCCTAAAGACCAGACAAGTGGCTCCATGGGCACCAGCGCGTCCGGGTCTGGAACTGGGACCGATCGCGCTTGCGGGTTGAGGGCATTGAGAAGCTTTGGAAACTGGTAGACTGGTAGCAGCAATAATGATAGGCATGATGACTGGGACAAGTTACGGGAACAATCATGGAACAGAGAGCAATGACGACAGGGCTCGAGAAGCCCTTCCAGGAATACCGAGAATGAAGCTCAAACCTCCTCGAAGCCCGAATTCGCGGTTCAGGGTTTACCTCGACTCCTAACAGTAAAAGCCCACCCTTTTTCAGCACTTCCATATCAAGAAATGGTATGCAAGGAGCCCCAAAAAACCTGTAGGTTCTTTGGTGGGGCTTGATGAAACAACCCTAAACCCTAAACCCTCAACCCTAAACCTCAGACCCTCAACCCTAACGGGTGAAAGCCTAAACCCAAAACCCTAAAGCACGATCGGAAGGTCTTTCGTCTGAGCCCGCTTCCCAGGAGCAAAATGCAAACAACAAGCAAGGGGCATTAACAAACACCTGGTAAGGGGTTTCAGGTTTGGTGTAGGGATTATTATAAGGTTTAGGGCATCTATTCCTGAAAGGTGACTACTCAGTACTTGCGAGAAGGGGGTATTCTTAGAGGCTGAGTATCCTAGCCCCAGAAAAGCAAACCTTTTCAAGTATGGTCGGATATCTGAACCCCAAAAGGTTTAGAAGTCACCTACCCAGCTACTAAGATTTAGGTTGCGGGGACGGTCGGATCCTTTACAGCTTTGACTTCCAACTCCCACCTGGAGCGATGTAGCGCTACATCAAAAGCTTCAGCGTCGCAGCAACAGAGCTGCAAGCTTCAAAATTCTTACCTTCGGGACGAAATGAACCCTGAAAGGGTTTAAGGTTCATATACCATATAGGAATTCATAGTATCAAGGGATAGGGCTCCTACTTCCGAGGGACATTTGGTCCTTAAGGTATAGCCCCCGAGCCGGTACTTGGTGTTTCGTTTTCGTGTTAAAGCCATAGTTTAAGGTTTAGGGTTTAGGGCCGTTTGGGGTGTAGGGGTGTTGTGGTGCTCCATGCTGCGACCATCGCCATAAACAGCAGTAGCTCTTGTACCACAGGCCCTTACACTTCAGGCGCATAAACTTTGCACCCGCGACCCGAAACTGTAGTAACTGATCTCAACCTGGCCCAATTGAAGATCGTGGATATAGTACCTACGCACGCCATGAAAAACCTGTATAATGCTTGCTTTAGGTTTTAGGAACCCGAAAGAACCCTCACCGAAGCGCCATCCGCCTTCGACCTCTCCACGGCCAAGGCAAAGCCGCTGCAGTCGGGCATCGAAATCTTCCTCCACCAGCTCCTCCGGCTTTTTGAGGACGGTTCAGGGTTTAAGGCTCCTTTGCTTGCGCAATCTCTTTTCCGTCTGCAAACCTGTAGCATCTTCAGATCTTCAGCTCCATTTCGATGTAGTCGGTTTACAGAACGTTGCAGCTCGATAGTATGGGACTTCATGATTAGGGTACAATATACTATACTATAATTGTAATAAGGAGCCCGGTTTAGGGCTTCGGGTTTGGGGCTTTAGGCCGGGGCCTTAACATAGGGGCCTAAATCCTATACTATTGCGGGGGGGGGNCTAAGTAGCCATCATGGCTTCCTTTAAGGGTTTAGGGTTATTGGTTCCTGTGAGGGTTCCTTTAATTAAGGGTTTAGGGTTTTGGGGTTCCAGTTAAAATTATAGTATAGCGGGCCCATTTATTAAATTTATGCACGACCCCCAAAATTCAATGAACTGAGCATGGGCGCCTGTATTGCATGGCGTACGGCTGGGATCACTGAGAGGACAAGCTCCTCGGAAAGGATAGGGTTTAGGGCTTGGGGTTCAGGGTTTGGGGCCGGAAAGTTGACCGTAGACTCTGAACAACACGCCACCCGAAGCCCCGAGAGCACTTACAGCCAAAACCCGAAACAGTCCGAAACTCGACAACGAGCAAAATCGCTAAGCCGCTCAGCCCTACACTGGCCCTACACATGTCTGAATTCTGTGGGCTCAGCCTTCAAAGATACCGAGAAGATGAACCGGGAAGTAACTGTAGGGCCTCCTATGATTGGAGGAGTTTTCGATCGAATCATACCGGGCTCCTCGTGGCGATTTGAGTCATCCCCTTTGATTGAAGGGCATGTTGTTTGCGAGTTAAAGAACATGCTTGAGTTGAGCGATTTCAGAATCTGTCTGCAACTTTCTGGCAGTGAGCTCCAGGGAGGCTGAAACCGCAACTCCAACTGCAACCGGGATCCCAAATAACCGAGGAAGACCTTGAAACGAAACCAAACAAGGGCAACCGTCGGGCTGATTTTGGAGGCAAATAAACAATCATAGTCCTGCTCCTTCATAAGCGTAAACTGTACAATCAATTAGCCATAACTCATTTGTAGTCCCTAATCAAGTTATAGCGCGATTAACACCGAAGCCCTATTTTTGGGTCGTTTATTTATCCATGCCTGCATTGGCTTTTTGGTTGGTTGGTGGCCTGGCTGGTTGGTTGGTCTGTCGCTCGGTCGGTTGGCTGGCTGGTTGATTGAAAGATTGATTAGCTCATCACGTGTTTATGTGTTTTGTCTATTTGCTTATTGACCGATGCATGTATTCATGTGTTTATGCATTTATCTAGTCATTAAGTCCTTACTTATTGCTTAACTGGTACTTGTTAGTTTACGCATGCAGTCTTGTATGCACTCAGTTCAAACATAAACAGACACAAAAAGAAGCAGCTAAACATATACATAAGCAAATGTATGTATATGTATATAAATATGAATATCAATAAACATAAGTATATATACATATATATCCGACTAATTATTCATTCGTTTAACATAGAGCACCCCAAAACCGTAGTGTGATCATCAGGGTCCCTGCAGAGTTTACAGGGTGCAAGCCCCCACCCTAAACCCTAACCCCTAAACCCCTAAACCCCTAAACCCCCAAACCCTAAACCCCTAAACCCTAAACCCCTAAACCCCTAAACCCCTAAACCCTAAACCCCAAACCCCCAAACCCCTAAACCCCAAACCCCTAAACCCTAAACCCCCAAACCCCTAAACCCCTAAACCCCAAACCCCTAAACCCTAAACCCCAAACCCCTAAACCCC
>BGNK01006002.1:4003-26458 GCA_003297005.1 Symbiodinium sp. clade A Y106
ATGAAAGATCACTGAAACAGGAGAAGAGGAGCATGAGCATGGGAGAAAGTGAGTAGGACTGAGTAGGACTAGGGAAATGGGAATAGGAAGGCGCGAATAGGAGAGTCAGAGTGGTAGAAGGGAGGAGTAGGGTGGTAGGAATAGGAAAATTAGTAGTAGATCTTGGGCTGCGCAATCCTAAACCCGATGAGGAGCCTGCAGCTACGACACCTCAACCCTGAGCCGCAGCTGAATAATTTAGATTGAATACTATNCTAAACCCGATGAGGAGCCTGCAGCTACGACACCTCAACCCTGAGCCGCAGCTGAATAATTTAGATTGAATACTATACAAAGAGAGACCCGTCAAATAATACATAAAGGTCCTTGCCACCATAATGTATACTGCGCCTGAAGCTGAAATTCTGAGCGCTTCGACCCTGAATGCTCAACATTCACGACGCTGCGTGGTGATGGTTGTAACGAGTTAGGCAGTGCAGTTAAGGTCAAAAGGCCAAGACAGGACTGCTAGTCCCACGCCTCGTACCAGGCCACGATTTATCTCGAGTTCTTCTTTGATGGCTCGCCGGAGGAGATCCGGGATCAGGAAGAGGTGCGTTAGGGAGTTAGGGGCTGTTGGGGTCCCGGGTGTTTTGGAGTTAGGGTTTGGAGTCGAGGGTTCAAAGGTCAGCGGATGGAGGGGTTGTGGGGATCTTGTAGCTGTTTCGCTCGCATTCTTATGATTCACGGCATAGTGCCCGGCGTGGTAGCCGAGAGCCTAGGATGTCGGATTTCGAGTCGAATCTTGGAGAGTAGAACCCCTAAACCCTGAAAACCTCAACCTTGAACGCCTTAACCCCTGAAGCCCTAAACCCCTTAACGCCAAACCTGAAACCGCAGATCCCGAACTCGGGATCAGAATCCTAAGCTCTCATGTATGGGGCTGCAGAAGTAGCTTAATGTTATCCCAAGCCTGCCTCATACATACAGACTCTGATGACCTTTCGTAAAGCCTTATACATCCCTTAGCCCCTTAATCAAACCTACGCTGGGAATCCCAAAGACCTCTTATCATCTGTTCGGGTTTCTGAGTTTGGGTCTCAGAAAGTGGTCTCAGAAAGTGCTTCCCTGCTGCATCTTTGGACCAAGGCTGCCGTAGGCGCCGTAGTCCGACCTTTCCGGCTTAGGCTTCAGGATTTCTGTTGAAGGTCCGATGCTCCGTTGTTGCACGACATGCATATCTGGCTGTATATCATCTGAGATGTGTTCTAGCAAGCCTCCCCCACACAGAGACCATCTAAGCCGAGATCATGATCATAGCCTCCGCCATCCCTAGACGCGTGCTACGGTGGAGAATCGGTATTGCGCCTTGAATTGCCATTTCGCTTGCATCTGCCCTGCTGCAGCAATGGCACCTCTGGCAGCAGCGGAGAATGGGATGAATCGTGTTCCTTCAGTGGTTTGCACTTTTCATATTGATTCTAGGGCCTTTCTCAAGACATGTATGTCTTCATCGGGGGCTTCGAGAAGTGCCCAGCTGTTTCTTTAGGTGCTGGCGTTCATGCTGTTGAGATTTCAATGAACTTACAACTTGCAGCTGCAGGGTCGCTGCTGCTTGTCGCGACGACTGCGACTACTACTAGCACTCTCAACTGCTGCGCTCACTTGCCTGCCTGCCTGCCTGCCTGCGTGCTTGCTCTGCTGCTGCTGCTTCTGGTCGCCGAGTGATGGCAGTCGTATTGATAGCAAGGATAGTTGGAACCTAGTGAGTAAGGTTAATCAAGGAGCATGATGTGCGTATGAAGCCGTGTAGCATTCACCAGCACGTACGGTGAATGGAGAACCAGCTTGCTTAGTGAAGTTTAGACTTTCCCAGAACTTCAACCTGCCCAGGCCGGAAAGAGGCTCCTGCAGAGCTGTGGGTTCAACAGTGGTTTTCAATTACATGTTTAATGCAAGGGTCCTACTATCTTGATGAGAATGGTCTCTGGTAATTCTGGATATAAGCCCTAAACCCTAAACCCTGATGCATGGTTTTTTTCTGAAGGTTTCGGGAGCCGGGAGCCGCCCTAGCTCTAAAGATCTTTTCTGATGGTGAGGCCTAGCTTACCTTTGGTTAGCAGGGAATGGAGGAATGGGGTACAATTATAACTACTATTACTACCATTCTTCCATTCCCTACTAACCAAAGGTAGGCTAGGGCAACCGTGGGACTGAAAACATTTGATGCGCATTCGCGTTTGGAAGCCCTCGTGGAATCCAGTGACAGACTCGTCAGGGTCTCCGTAAGCCGTAGCATGTACACGTAGTCTTGTTTTCCTCGTCGCCTCCGTCGTCTTCATTGCCTTTCGCATATGTTCGTTTGTGTCGCAAAAGCACGCAGAACCAGTAGAAAATCCTATGAGAGACTCTCTTTCTACTTCTTGCTCCAAATTGAGATGCAGGAAAGAGTCCGGAGACCATCCAAAACGCCCAAGCCGGACTTCAACTTCAAACCTCCCGCTTCAAGGGGACGCTCTGAAGCCTGAATGCCTAAATTCAAAGCCTTGGAATCCTGGCACTTGCGCCCTCAACCCTGAACTGCTGAAGCTTGAAACGAAGACACGGTAAGCTTCAAAAGAATCCTAAACAAGCAACCCAACATCCTGGCCAGCTCGGAAGCGGAGACTTTACCAAGCCGCTCGGCCTCGAGCAAAGGGCGCCTTGGCTGCGACCTGCCAGGCTTGTTTGTGATCGTCGGGTCTGAGCTAACAGGGCACTCTGGGTTCAGGGCTTCGGGTTTCACCTTGAAGGGTACAGGATCTCTGCTTGAGGGTTTGGGCCTGATACAGTGCGTTGCTGCAGGATGAGAACATTGACAGGTCTTGCCCACCCTTGAACCTGAAGCAGTTTGAGCAGAATACACGTGCCAACTCGGAAAAACACTCCTGCAGCAACTGGAAGAACTATCGCAGGACAGCCTCTAACGAAATGCGCAAGCACACGGCCTTCTTTTTTGCGACTCCGTGCTTCCGCACAAGATTAAGAAGGGGGCACCTCACGCATTGGAGTTTCCGGGATGGAATACTGGTGCCGCTCTACATGAGACCAATGCCAAGAAATTGAGTGAAAGCTTTTCATGGCCGACCCAACACGGTTCCTACCGCCCGACTCTTCACCGGAGTCGTCGCGAGCCAACCCCAGGACCCTGTGCTAATCATGAAGGCCTACCGTAAATTATACCCTGAAGCCCAAGCCCAGTAGACTGAGGCTCCAGCGGAAGCTCACCGAGATTCCTGAAACAAACGCTCCTGCTCCTTGGCCGCATCAGGCCCGGCGGAATTGAGGTATCTGGGGTATGTGGGGCCTCTCTTTGGAGGTGCTTGTAATAAGGATCCGACCGTTTGGGGTTTCTATTTGTGCTTGAAGCTACCCTCAATTTCTTCGGCGCCTTCAGACCTCACCTCACCCCCCCCCCCACCTCTACACCTGAAAGGATCCAAAGTCCTATATCCCAAACTCCCAAGACACGAGCCCTTGTATGACAGATACTTGATCCCACCGACTTTTATCCAACTTTGGACTCGGCCGCGTTTGGGGGGCTGGGATTCTGGAGTTCGGCGACTCGTCGGCGTAGTGGTTTAGTGTTTTTGTTTAGGGCTCAGGATAGTAGTATGCGAATCAGTCAACTACTGTAGACTATTCTTGAGTTTGTTGATGACCCAGGGTTGAGGCTTTAGGAATTTTATATAGGGCTTTTGAAAGGCCTGGGGTATTTTGGTAGAAAGTGCTTGGCCTTTTTCTATATCTTTCAGCCCCGCGGACTAGTCCCCCCTGTGAAACCGAGCCCTGAAGCCCCAAACCCCTGAACCCCAAACCGCCAAGCCCCAAGCAACGCTCACCTAAACCGAAACCCTATGTATCTATCTATCTGTCTGTCTAGCTAGCTAGCTATCTGTCTATCTATCGATCTACGATCAGAAACCCTCCCGACCCTTAAACCCCAAACCAAGCCTGCAACCCCCCAATCGTTGGGCCACACACCCTTGTAACCTCAGCGCCTCTAGCCCTGGAGCTTTCCCCAAGCACTCAAACCGCATATTACTACTGTTATGGTTATTATTGTCATTATTGTGATTGTTATTGTGGGATATTGTTGTTATACTTGTTTTGATTATAGCTACATTTTTCGATTTGAGGTCACATGTCGCGTGCAGTTTTTGCTCCTGGGAGAGGCACGTGCAGGATTTGAGGGTTTATTGTTTGGGGTTTGGGTCTTCGGGTGTTCGGACCTAGGATTTTCGGTTAGAGAGTTTGGCATGATGTTCCAAAGCCGGACTTCAGGATTTAATGTAGGTTTTTGGGCTTTAGAGTCTCAGGCTTGGGGTTCAAAGCAGGCTTGGCAGGTTCCAGAGTTTGGGGCTGTCGGGTTTCGCTCTTTAAACCGTACGCTTTGGAATTGTAGCGTGTGCGGTGAGGGTTTAAAGCAGGCCTTTGAGGTTCCGGTCTCGGGCAGCTTGGCATCAGGGTTTAGAGCAGGCTGCTCTCCGGGGTTCAAAGCAGGCATTTACATAATTTCACATAATAAAGGGAAGAGGAACTTCTCTGGTTAGATTCCTTCTGGGAATACTTCGCATCCTCAAGTCGACTTGCACTCGGTGAAGAAACCAGCAACATCAAAACTCAGCGTGTGCTGGGTGGGGCTACCGTGAGCCAAAGCCAGAAGCACCTCCAGCCACGGTATCTACGCATTTCAGGCAGGCCCCTCAGACGATCCGTGGGAAGTCTTTCTTGAACCCGGGTTTTAGGGGTCATAGATCTCGAAGCTCCTTCTGACGCATGCCTAATCGTCCGAGGATACCCAGTTGACCATCTAAAGTCCTGACGGACTTTCTCAGCCGTGAAGCTCTCACGGCCAATTTATCCTACGAGGACCACCTCAATCCGAGAACCCTAAACCCTAAACCCTTAACCCTAACCCGCTTTGTAACAGGGTGCCCGGGACTTCGCCGGTTTTGTGGCCCCCCGGCAGCAGCTGCAGGGGTTGTGGCGTAGAGGTATCCTTAGCATTCTAAGTCTTGCGCGTGGTTTTTGTTGTAATGACTATCGTGGTTAGTTGCATTCTTGTGTTTTTTATTGCTACTTTTGGTATCATTGAAAAGGTTTAGTAATTGTTTCTGTGGTTTGGTTGGACGTGCGGCTGCATCCGCGCAGCCCACTTGACATTCTTCGTGTCTTCTTTCAATTTCAGTTTGTCTCTTCTGCTCCCGGCCCACCTAACACGTAAACCATACACACTTGCGCCGTGTTGACGACAGGTTGCACAACCCGAGTAAGCCTTTGTATGACCTGACAGTGACAGCGCGAAGCGGAGAAATTGAGGAAACTCAAGCTGCACGCCTCGCAGTACGTGTATCCTCTACTATGCCAGGGGGCTGGCATCCTTCACAATCATAATTCTTGTTGCATTCTGCCTCTTCGTGCTGCTGTTTATGGTTTTTTCCTGGTCCTCCAGTGACGGTCCCTCCTGGGGTTGCAGCGAGCTCCAGAAAGGCATGGTCAAAGCAGGACCGAAACCCTGAAACCCTGAAGCAAACATTAAACCCAAACCCCAACGTCTCAAACCCTAACAGTTTAACATCCCAAAATCCTAAACCATCGACATCCTTAAACCGAGTAAACCCCGAGATCCTAAACCCCGCAAAATCAGCAAACCCTGCAGCCTTGCGTCTGCTCAGACTACGACCGAGATGGCCGAATCGTATCTTGGGCCGCCTGTCCAGTTTCGGGTGGAGGGTCTAGGGCTTCGGGTTTTTAGGGTTTAGGGTTTCAGGTTTAGGGTTTAGGGTTTCAGGCTTACTCGGGGATTCGGGTTTAGGGTGTGGGGCTGTAGCCTTCTTTTGACTGCGGCCTTCCGGTTTCAGGACTTAGGGTTTATGGTTTGTAGGCTAAGATTTCGGCCTTGCGGCTTGGGGCTAAGGTGTTTCGGGTTCCGGGGCTTAGATGGGGCTGCATGCGGCTATGGAATGAGGCGCCCAGAATCCCAAAACCTTGGTTTGGGTTTCGTGTGGTAGTAAGCTTTGGCAACTTTGGGTCTAGGTTTAGGGTTTAATTTTCAGGCTTTTCAACCTATTGCATGGGATCTGTTGCACACCAGGCCAGTGCCGAATGTCGCCATCGCAGGTCAGAAGAGTCTGCACAAATACCTTCGCTGTCATAAGACCTTGCTGAGCGGCGTGGCGAAGTCTGCTATGTGCTCGAACAGGGACCGTCTGACAAAACTGCACATGGACTCCTCCATGCCGCTCAGCAAAGTCTGATGACAAAAGGTGGCCGCTAATTTTGAGTCCCATAGTGTTGCTTCTAGATGATCCAGCACATTGATGAATTGAAGTCGACGAAGTACTGCCATGAATGTTCCAGCACGCATATTCCGCGGCGATGCAGCCAGATATACCGTCTCCGCGCCCCCTCCCTTCAGTTCCCCCCAAGCCCTAATCCCCAAGCCCACACCCCAAGCCCCGATTCAACGAACCCGGAGCCCAACTCTAATTCCTGCGCCCGAGCCTAAACCACAGGCATTGAAAGCCCTGTGGAGCCTTTTTTTCGAAATCGTCTTATATTGGAAGCCCTCTGAAGCCATGTAAGAGAGCCCTTCCAAGAGGCGGGGCCGACCCCTCGATTCGCGCAGGCGCCAACAGCACGAAGTTGCTGAGGGCAAGGATGGGCTTTCCACGACGAGCACCCTCGGTGCGACTCGTCTTCCCTCCGAATCTAGGGGCCTTCATGATCAGAGCAGGCTTCCATAGTAAGGGCTCTGAGTTGACGGATTTGGTTTAGGATGTACTATTCGAGGATTTAGTGGCCTAAGGTTTTGGCCCTTGCCTCATAACCTCACGACCTTCAAAGCCTCTGAGAGTCATATCTTAGAAGCCTGAAACATTAGTAATATTCTTCCTTAGGTTTCCTTATCACACTTATACTAGAATACCTCACAACACCCTAGTCTAGCTACTTGGGACCGGAAAGCTGCAACCTTGAACCCTTCACCACAAGCCAAACCTCAACATTAAACGGTAAACCCGGAGGCCCAAACACCGAACCCCAAACCGCGCAACCTTAATCGCCTCAACCCAAACCCGCAACCCTACCGAAATCCGAAGCCTCAACCTTAAAAACCCTTGACTCTGCCCAAACACCAAGTCCTAGGGATCCGTCTCCAATCTTAAGGCTAAGGGTGGACGTCAGGGTTCTGTTTTTTTTGGGCTTAGGGCTAAGCAATATGGCTAGGGGTGTTAGGTTTGTTGAGTCCCTAAACCCTAAACCCTAAACCCCTGAACCCTAAACCCTTAAAGCCTAAACCTCCAAACCCTAACAGTCTAGCGGTTCGGCCTTCAGGACTCAGTCGAGGTTTATGCTTTAGAATCTGAAGTTTGGGCCACAATAATTCCTGTCTTTTGCCATTGCGCGTATCGTTCTAAAGGCATCTTCTAGGAACAACGGCCAGTGTAAGATTCCTACTATTCTTGCCTTTTTTATGGCTCGTTGTCCACTTCTAAAGTAATGTTTACTGTACGCTGCTGTTACTACTGCGATTACTACTGGTACTACTACTACTACTACTACTGCTGCTGCTGCTTCAGCCGCGGCCTCTGAGATCCAGATTGCCTGTGGATCTGGGGGGCTTTGTAAGTAGAGTTCAGGGTTTAAGGTGTAAGGCCATTACATAGATCCTTCGCGTACGGGCCCCTACACAAAGTACCCCATAATCTCTACTTTGGCTCTCCTAATGCCCCTCTCTGCCAAGCGCGCTAATTTTCCACGTAAGCCATTATCACCTCGTCCCTCGAAGGCTTTTTCTCAAGGGTCTTACAACCGAAATGCCAAGCTTCTAGATTTTTCCACTCAACCAAGATCTTTCTTGATTTCCGCTGTTCAAGGAACGTTTCCTGCTCTTCTGCCCTCGGGTGGATCGTGAAGAAGGTCTTGGGTGCCTTGGGTAAAAAGGCTATTTTGTGGGCTCAGGGATGTGTTTTGGCACTAGCTTGTCGAAAGCCATGCTCCCTGTGTAGCAGGACCCATGTACTGGGGTTTCAACTCGCAACCCCTCAGCCCCAAAGATCCCTTCTTCAACAGCGATTGTTGGGCTTCAGCGATGTGGGTCATCAGGCCTTTCAAGGCTGTGCATTCAGGGCTGTAGGGGCGTAGGGGTGACAGGGTTATACAGGGCTCACGGGCTGGGAAACAGGGAGCATTAAGGATTCCCGGATTTGTATGAGTTTCCTCGGGGTTCAGCGCTTTCGATTTCACAAAGATAGTTTTTGTTGGTTTGTCCGGGAGTAGAGCTCATTTTCCAGTGATATGGCTTCCCACAAACCCCAGTCTAAGTGTTCAGGCGGATGTATACAGAAGTCCGAACCGTTTTCTCACAATATCCCGTTGTCGTCGTCAGTTGGCCTTACGTGTTTTACAAGAATACACCGCAAGACGTCATTTTCTTGACAAAAGCCCTGATATAGCACTGCAAAAACCCTAAATCTCTATAGAAACCTATCAAGAGGTATTGATAAAATCCGTCTAGAACCATATTGCAATCATTCAGGCCCCAAATATCCCTGAACCCTTCGATCGAACCGCTAAACCATACTGCAGTCATCAAGGCCCCTTGAGACACGCACATATACATACATAAAATATATATATATATGTACATAAAAAATACGTTTCTTATCTATTTAGTTATATATTTGTATCTGAACAGTGAAACAGAAAACTGGGTTTGATCTCCGACGCCGGCTCGGCCAAGGGCCGAGCTCGCGAGAATCGAACTGACCCCAGCTCCTCGGCTGCTGTTGGGCTCTTTAGGGTTCTTTATAAGTTTAGGAGAGTTTGGGGTTTGGGGTTCTTCAGGGGTATAGGGGTTTCGGGTTTTGGGGGTTCAAAGGGGGTCGAGGGTTTGTGGTTTGTGGAACCTGGTGTTTTTGGGTTGAGGGTTTGGGAACGCCCATGCCCCATGCATCTTCAGCCGTAGAGCCTTATGGATGCGAGGTTCTGCTGCGAGGTGCTTGGGGGCATTTAGGAAGCCCCAGTTCCCAGGGCTTGAGGTACCGGAAGATAGGTTGAGCAATTTACGGCTAATGCAGGTAGCAAAGAGCTTTCAAAACTCGTGAGATCCCGGCAGTATTATCAGCCCTCAACATTTGTACTAGTAGCACAACTTCCGGCCAAGAGAAGCAACCTTCATCGTCATCATGATCAGACCAAGCTCAGGCCTGCAGGCTTCTCCACTCATGTTTGCAACTTTGGAGGATACAGTTCAGGGTGTGGGTTGGATGCTCGAAAGTTGTAAGACGATGATGACGTCCGCCGAAACCCTCAAACCTAAATGCATGCTGGACCTGATGCCCTAAACCCCACACTCTAAACCCTAAAACGTGAAGCACCCAAACCCAGAGCAGCTCCCAGATTGTGGGCTTTGGTGACTCTTTGCCGCTCACGCGCCAGCAGTGGCCCCAGGGAAGGATCAGACGGGATGGGCCCCCAATCATTAAGCGCTAGATCCAGGATTGAATGTGGGGGCGTGTGAATGGTTTTTGGAATTGGGTGTTTAGGTTGCCTGTGTAAAGTTAGGGTTCAGGGTTGACGGGCTGTCCTGCGTAACGGTGTTACCAGGCATTATCATCCAGGCCCAGAGGCTACAGGCTAACATCCCTGGCATGGTACATAAAGCCAGAACCCCAAACGTAAGATAATACAGGGGTGTTGCGGTTCCCTTAAAACTCGTGTGGGCCCCCAGGACCCTCTAGAAAGCCTGATCTTAGATTTGCACGTGAGGTTTGTCGACCCATGTCGACAGCTCTGAGCGAGTTTAGGTTTCATGATGTTTAGGGGTCTTAGGCTTTGGGGTTTAGGGCTACTTCGGCTGCACTCGGAGCCTTTAGGACTTTAGGATTCCAAACAGTGGATGTCCCTTGGCTTCATAGCAGGCTCAGAGCAAAGCAGAGGTCTTCCAGAACGAGGGCAGCAACTAAATCCGAAACCCCTGCGGCCGCTCGAGCAAGAAAAGCGTATGACTTGCCCCGACGTAGAAAGCTGCAGCAAGGTCCAACGAAAATGTCCATGTCGTGTTCCTGTGCTGGCAACCAGAGGGCGCGACCTTGGATACCTCTGCCGCTCGGCATGCCGTCGGGCAAGGGTCAAGTGCGATGAAGGGTCAGCTGTGCCGACTGCGCTGCTGCGGCCAGGCCAACAGCAGATCGGCATTTAGTCGTAGGTTTCCAAGATCCACCAAGCGGTCTGGCATTGGGGTTTTGGGGGGTGTTTGGGGTTTTTGCCCCTAGGGTTGACCCCATGCCAGTCTGCAAGTTGCAATGGCAGTCCTCGTCGTCGTCATCGCCGTCGTTGCGGTCAGTAGAAGAACAAGGAGTAGGACTGAGTAGGAGAAGGCGTAGGAGTAGGAGTAGAAGTAGGACGAGCAGTGGGAGTAGGAACAGCAGCAGAAAGAGTGGGAGTAGGTGAAGGAGGAGCAACAGGAATAATTTCAGGAGTAGGCAGAGGAGGCAGAACAGGAGGAGTAGCAATCGGAGCAGTAGCCGCAGCAGTAGCAGGAGGAGAAACAGGAACAGAAACTTTTCCAGCCTTGGTCGCGATAGTAGTTGTCGCCGTCGTCGTGGTGGCGTCGTCGTCGTCGTCGCCGCAGTACCAGCATAGCCACTGGTCATGCTGTTGGTAAGTAACCGCAATGTTGCAATAAGAGAGCGGGACATGTGGTATTGCAGTCCGCTTGGAAGAACATAAGACGAACCGGAATAAACACACACTGACAAACTTGGCTGGAGCTACAACAAGAGTATCAAGAGAACAATCACAACAGGTATCGTAGAGTCTAGTGAATGGGGGATTTGCGTCGGACTTGCTGGGGATGCAGTGGTCATGTTCGGGGCCTTATCGTGTCTGAAGAGCTTTCAAGCAACCTTCTGTCGGCACTTGCGGAATTGAGATTCATGCTTCCGTCAGGGCTATTTTGTAGTGACTCCTTGGTTGTATGCAGATTGTTCATGCAGCTACTACAAAATGCATCATTTTGCTATCGAGAACTGCCGGCCTGACTCTGTCAGCTGTACTTCTTTTCCCCTGAACCCGAAGCCCAGCGCCTGCCACAACCATGAGCCCCAAAAATCCAGGCCCTGTGTCCCACCATCATATCCTAAACCCTAAACCCTAAACCCTAAACCCTCAACCCTAAGCCCTAAACCCTAAACCCTAAGCCCTCAACCCATCTTTCACTGCTGGAGATCGAGGCTCTGACGTCGGAGTTCATGCGAAGGTACCGACCTTGACCTTGAGTGGTAGCAAGTGATTAAGGTTCGGGATAGTTTCGAGGGTTTGTAGATTTTAGGGTTAAAAGGGCTAAAAACATTAATGTTCAGGGGTTCAGGGGTTTAGGATTCAGGGGTTCAGGGTCTAAGGGTTTAGGGGTTTAGGGGCTTTGAGTTTAGGGTATGGGGGCTGAAAAATTATAGCATTCCGGCACTACTGTAGTAATAGTGTCCCCGTATGTAGTCCCACAACGGCTTTGTAGGACTTGACTAGCAGGTTTTATATGAGCTTTGGAGTAACTAGTCATGTTATCCCTTCAAAGTCCTTACATAACTTGGCCTAACAAGCCTGTTCTAATCAGCAGGGCCCCTATGTTGCAGCCTGTTTTGAAGTTTTGGAGATTCAGGTTAAACCCTAGACCAGATTATGCGACCCAATCTGGTGTTTGGGGCTATTGGCCTATTGGGGTTAAGGTTGGAGATGGTTGCAGGACTTGTGTGTGGTTTAGGATCTAGGTATAAACTACATTACGCTACAAGGAACGAAACCGTAAACTGGTATGGGTATTGTACAACCTCAACCACAGCACTGACACGGTGAGGGTTGGGGGCTACTCTAGGGCTTCGCGTTCAGGGATTAGGGCTTGGTCATTGGTCGTTAGGAATTTGGAGCCCTTGCGGTGCAATCTAATATGGTTCCCGAGTGATATGGCCAACAAACCATGAACAATAACAGCCTTCTGTGTGGATATTGCACAAATACAGGAATTACAGGAAGTTGCTATGTTGGTGAATGCCAAGGTTCTGAAGCTTGTAGGTGGTTGAACTGCGTGCTAAACTAAACCCGTAACCCTAAGCGCCAACCCTAAATACTAACCCCCGAAATGCCCAGCACGAAATTCAAACCTGGACTGTACTGAACTGGCCTCTGCTGAATCGCCCGAGCGCTGAGCCCATACTGAATAGCCCAGCTGAGCCCATGCTGGTTAGCCCAAATCCTAGACCCCAGTCCTAAACTTTAGTAGACCGAAACGAATCTTGGGAAAACTAGGTTGGCGGAGATTCGCCCGGGCCTTGGCAGCGGCGGTTTTGGGCTTTTTGGGAGTGTTTTGTTTTAGAACGGGACTTCAAGAAGTAGAATTGGGCTTTATATCAAGCAATTATATACTTTATGTCGGGGCGTTAATAAGGCCTCAATAATTGGTTAGGCTACGGTTAATAGGCATTGAGGCATTATAGTCTCATCATACGGGGATTAGCCTCGACTAACACGGGATGTCATTACCAATTGTCGGACCTCGATATTCAGGTTTAGGGCTTTGGCTTTGCACGGTGAGGCGAGCGTTCGGCTTAAGCTTGCCTCGGCAAAGGTGTCGAGTATGTGTGATTTCGCAGGTCTACCGAAAAGTGGGCTATTCAGGACCTGGTACTTTGCCTTGGGTGTAGGATGAAATCTAGAGTTTAGGGCAGAGGTGCAAGCCTGTAATGCTTAGAGATCTGGGTTCCCGCGGGGAAGTGGTCTTCTTAAGTTCGCTCCCCTGTCTGCCAGGCGCCGACTTGTAGCGTTCGGGGTACAGGATCCGTTAGTAATTTGGACAAGCTCCCACGCAGCTTTGTCTTGACGGTCCCATGCTGAAGTACCTTGGACCTTAGACTTAGACATGAAGACAAACCCCTTGGGCTTTGTTCTAAGTCAGTTTAGTCTCTTCGACAAAGTGAGACGTTACGTGCAAGCCAGGCACTAACAGCAAACAACCTAAACCCTAAACATCCCTAAACCCAAATGCATGCCAGCTGCAGCAGTGAGGGTTTGGATGTACACCTTCGGGTTCCCGGTCGGACGTCTGATTCAGCATCGAGTTCACTGATGAGGCTTTCTCCCAAAGGGTGCACGACCTCCGCTGACGCTGCTCATGGTGAACTGCAACGAGAAACAGAGGCTTGGCTTCCGTGTCCAAGTTTCCAGATGGACGGTCTGGTACTTGTACCCTAGACTTTAGACCCTTATCCCATTTCATGTTCATTTCTTAAAGTTGTCTTGTTCTTCCCCGTGAAGTCTGCGAAGATATGGTCAGGGATTTAGGGAATCATGAAGCGCCCAGTCCTCTTCAACGGTACCAGCTTCGAGGAAGACAGGTTATGCTTGCGTTTCAACAACTCGTTCAGACATTGACACAGTCTGCTACTCCAAGAATCCAGGAAGAACGAAACGCGGCACTTTACCTGCATTTCGATGAAACAGTGGGATCTAAGCTAAGGGCCATTTGCTGGTCCTGCCCTTTGCGGGAGCTTCTTTTTTCAGTCATGGTTCATGTGACTATTGCATGCTGAGCTTCTGTGTGATTTCCTGCATCGGGGTGTGCCGGTACCTTTTCAAGTCGTGTGTCGGATGCAGTGTAAGAGTTTGACGTTCCTACTTGCAGCCGCCAGGGAAGTCGTCGGAAGTCTGATGGCCTCTTGGCTGGAAGTAGTTTGCGTTCTGGCTGTTTAAGGTACCATAAGCCCTGAGCCCTGTTCGGGGTTTAGGATTCTGGTTGTGCTGTGACCTAGCTTGCGGATGCCCCTAAACAGTCTCACATATCATACTACTAAGACTACTACTTAGACGAGGAAGACTGGGACCAACAGCAGTGGTATTTGTTCGGTTTGAAAGCAATGTGAAGATAGTAGCAACCAACATGTCATAGGGTAGTAGATGTTGGGCAGCCGAACCAACTGATGATTCGGAATTTCGGGGTCAGAACTTCTGCTTTGAGACTGAGGTGGCCTGTGATCTTGGGCAGATTGTTTGTTTTTTTCGGAGTTCCCTCCGTTCCTTCTCAAATGTGTATACACTGTGCGTATGTGCATCGGCTTCTCTCACACGCGTCCAGCTCTCAGTTTTCCCCCGCCATGCCACCAACGAATCTTGCCTTTTGATCTCCCGACTTCGGCTGCTTCTCTAGATGATGTGTATTTCTGAGCACAATCCTCAGAGCCGCAGGAGCGCTCTCCTTCCCCTTGAAACCGCATAGAGGTGCTGAAGGCCAACAGTAAAACAACCGCAATCCTGAATCCCTGGCCTTAAAGTCGTGACTGCACACTCTTAAACCCAAAACCACAAGCTGAGCCCTGATCTCTGCCTTGATCCAAAGTAGACCCCTAATCTCTAAGCCCTAGTAAAAATCGAAGCCTAAATCCCGACAAGGCCAAGCAGAAGGAAATGGATGAGCCCTTGACCATCGCCCAGAAGTTGGCCGAATCGAACAGCGAGGCCTGGCACCCGTCGTCGGGTTGACGGTGTAAAGGGGTGTCTAGGTGGTTTGGTGTGTTTCGAAGTGCGTTTCTAGGGCTCTAATGGGTTCATGTACAGGGTTCAGGGTTTACAGCTTTGAGGCCCAGATTTCGAGAGGGCTTTACAAGCTAAGAGGATTCAGGGGAATTTACGGATGTAGAGAGGCAATTTCAACCCTGTGTTTGGAAAGCTTGTCAAGGACTTACCAGTTTCAGGGGCTTGTTCGTGTCCTGCTGGAAGTTCTGACTGCAATGAAATAGGAACACTGAGTGAGTGCTGGATGAATTTCGATCGCACGTTTTAGGGTGCAGGTCTGAGGAGGTACTCACTGAAACAGTCGGAGCTTGACACATTCGCGCGAAGCCGAACGATGTTGCAGTTCATGCTGTGATGAGTCCGAAATCGCCAAGCCTGCCTTTGATCGTAAATTTAAAAGGTTCCAAGCCCATCGTGCCAAACACCCTCTCTCAAACTGCTAGCAACACATGCAAAGCATCCCAAGCCCGCAACCCGCAACCCTCGACCCAAGCAAGATGTTGCAATAGGGCAATGCAAACTAGACTAGGATTCTGGGTACATGATCCAGACCTCTGAAGCCACGAGCCTCATGCAACCCTGAAATCCCAAAATCACCATCCTGCACCTAAGGTTCCAGGAACAGAGCATGGTTGTGTAGAGTGCTAGTGTTTGAGGCAGTAGCTTGCTTATGGTGCAGGGGGTGCGAGTTGGGGGAGGAGGGTCTAGGGGGTCAGGTGGTTGGGTTTGTTCGGACTGATTTGTCGAGAGGGGAAGGCCGGGGCGCAGGTAGCAGAGTTTGGGAAGTAGGGTGTAAAGCTGGCGTCCTGGAGTCCTGGCAGTGTCGGATTTGGGTTTCGGTGTTGTTTTGGGGTGCTGCGAATCCTCCGCCCCAAGTTCACCCAGAAAGCCTAAACCTGAGAAGCCTTGTACACGTCTAGGACGATGTGATCACCGCCCTGCAGCTGATCTGTCGGGTGCCACCCGGGTTGTTTGCCTTTCGGAACCGGTGGTTGTCATCTTTCGGCTGTGGGTCTACAGGAGGGTTCCGCACTCGGTTTAGTGCTGCTTGTCGGGTTTCGGGCTCCAGATTCTGGATGTCGAGGTTTAGGACATTGCCCCCTCAGCCCTAAACCGAACCCCAAGTCCTAAACCCTAAATGGTGCGGTTCCAGACTTAGCGATGAATCTAAACTCTCAGGCTGCACGGCAAGCCCGCAGCCGTGGCCAGTAAATCAGAGTATTTTTGTTCCAGGCATGATTTCAGAGCTCCAGCTCTAGGCCTAAGGCTGTGCCCAGAAACCACGCATGCTATGCCCCCGAAGGCGTCCGTCAGAACACAAGCTGCGCAGGATACGGTGGCTTTTAAGCCCAACGTGCGCTACACCCTCAGCATGAAGGATGAGGTGCGGTCATGGGATCTATCCGTACACCATGAATCGCTACGCATGGCTGCGCTTTTGAGGTGAGCCTTAAGCGTTACGCCCGAAAGCTCGAGTTTCTTTCAGCGAACATATGGGTTCAGTTCAGGGCAACGGGGAGAAGAGGGTTTTGGGATCGAGGGCCTGCTTGTGATCGAGGGCATGTAGTACAAGACCTCGGGTCAAGAAATCCTGACAGCTCCTAGGCGCAGAGTCTGAAGGCATCTACAGCAGGGCTTAAGCTTTAGGCCTCAAACATGTTCGGATTCCGGAGTTTAGGATGAGCGTCTCAGGAGTAGGAGACCCTATAGGGTCTCCAGCGCTCAAGATTTGAAGTTTAGGTTTCAGGTTTTATGGCAGTGTACGGATTAGGGCGTGGGGCTGAGTGAGATCTAGGCTGCCACTTCTCTGCTTAGGCACAACCCGAAATTCGCTGAAGTAGACCCTAGTCTTCTGTGCTTTGGACATATCTTGCGTATTCTGTGCTCTGCCCCCTCGCGATGGTTCGTTTCCGAAGCTCTAAATTTGTCCCAACGTCTATTGCTTGACTTTGTCGTCGCTTTTGCTTGCTTGTGCTGTGCCCATTTTAAGCAGCGCTTGTTGAACTAATCGGAACGTTGCAGCAGAACGCCAGGGATCGCAGGGCGGCTGCTGCAGCTTGATGCGGCTTGGACTGCAAGGTTTAGATCCTATTTCCGACCTGCTAGAATGTTCCCGGGGGCATGTGCCAGCAGAAGTTTAGCTGGGCTTGAACTCGACCCACTGTGGTTAGCAGCAGTTGTAGTAGTAGTAGTAGGAGTAGTAGCAGTAGGAGTAGTAGTAGGAGTAGTAGTAGGAGTAGTAGTAGTAGTAGTCGTAGTAGTAGTCGTAGTAGTAATAGTAGTAGTAGTAGTAGTAGCAGCAGAAGTAGTAGTAGTAGGAGCAGTGGGAGTAGGAGTAGGAGTAGTAGAAGTAGTAGAGGTATTATTATTAGTAGTGGTAGCAGTAGCAGGAGTAGTAGTAGCAGTAGTAGTAGTAGTAGTAGTAGTAATCAGTCGTCGTAGTAGTCGCAGTTGTTGTCGTAGTCATAGTCGTAGTCGTCGTCGTAGAAGTAGTCGTGGTCGTAGTCGTAATGGTCGCGGTCGTGGTCGCCGTCGTGGTCACGGTCGCGGTCGCCGTCGTGGTCGTGGCGGTAGTGGGGGTGGTAGTGGGGGTGGTGGTGGTGGTGGTGGTGGTACTGGCAGTGGTGCAGTGGTCGTGGTAGTGGCAGGGGCAGTGGCAGTGGTAGTGGTGGTAGTGGTGGTAGTGGTAGTGGTGGTAGTGGTGGTGGTGGTGGTGGTAGAAGTAAGGGGAAGCGGTGGTGGTATTGGTGGTGGTTCGTGGTAGCGGTAGTGGTCGTGGAAGTGGTCGTGGTAGCGGTAGTGGTAGTGGTAGTGGCAGAGCTAGTAGCAGTAGCGGTGTAGTGGTAATGGTAGGCAGTGGCAGTGGCAGTGGCAGCGGTAGTAGCAGTGGTGGTAGAGATAGTAGCCGTCGTCGCTGCAGTAGTCGTAGTAGTAGTAGTAGTAGTAGCAGCAGCGGCACCAGTAGTAGTAGCAGCAGCGGCAGCACCAGCAGCTACAGCAGAAGCACAAGTGCCAGTACTTGCAGCTGAGCCGTGGCAATGACAATGGCAGTTGCAGCTGCAGTGGCAGATTTTTGATGTTCATGGGCAGTGTCATTGCTATTGTTATCATTCCTGTTGTTGCTATTGCGGTTGTTATTACTGGTTTTATGATGATGGCGATTTGTATTAGTATTTATGTAGTATTAATGGTTATCTTTAAACTTTCATTAGTGTTAGCATCATCACCGTATTATTTGCCGATATTGTTTCTGATTATTATTGTTCCTAGTTGTTATTATTCATTATAAGCGTTATTATTCTTTGTTTATTATGTATTTTCTTCTAGTCTTAGTCTTCTTCTTAAAATTCTTTTTTACCATTATCAGTATTCGTGTTTTTCGTAGTTACTGTGTTGTTGCTCATTGTTATTGCGATGATGATGGTTTTCTTTTTATTGTTGTTGTTTGTGCAGGGTCGTACAGCAGCAGTAGTCACAGCAGCATAGTCGTTCGTTGCGGCCCGCGTAGGTGCAAGTGTCATTTTCCTAGTCGCAAGGGTAGGACAACCCTAAACCCAAAAGAACAAGGGGTTCTAAGTTCCGACAAGCCATGGGCCAGGGCGGTTTCGGTTCGAGATAACAGTTTCCAGACTTGAGCGAGATTTCGACACTCACGTCTCGGCTTCCTTGAACTCTAGGCCCCGAGCCCGAAGCAAGCCTAAACCTTCAACCACCATCGACCCTGCACAACTTTTGTTCGGCTAGACCCTACAGCAAAATGGCTCATGCTAGTGTGAGGTAGGGTTTTCAACATGCAGAGGGTCCGGTGACGGCTTTCCGCGTGATGTTTTCCACCTGCGTGCCCTGAACCCACACTCTCGGAGGTGAGCAGCCGCGTGAAGCCCCTCCAGAAGTTCGGATGTTGGGATAAGGATTTATGGTGTAGGTTCATCAGCCGAATCAGTGTCGAAAGCCCTAGCTTCAGAAAGGCTGAGGCCTTGTTCGGTGACTCGTAGAGGCTTCCGGAACTTCCGGTCGAAGTCGTTTTTCTAAACTTTCTCAATGCGGGGGGCGGGAGGCGGCTCTAGACGCCCCTACCTTCGCCCAGAAGCCTCCAGCAGAGCTTCCCCAAAGCCCCCAATCCCGTAGCCCTAAGCTGGCTCCAGGTTTAGACCGTTCTCCTTCGATTCGAGGGTCAAACTTGGGGAACTGCGGGCTCCATCCAGGCTGAGATCCTAATTTGAAGCATCTTCCTTGATCCCCTCCCACCCGTTGAAGCCGGTGCCGGAACGGAGCCCACATCCTGCACTTTAAGTTGTAATCCGGAAATCCAAATGGAATGCAATAGTAGTCTTCGATCTGAAGCCTAAACCTCGGAAAGGGTGTGGGAGTTCGTTATATGCATTGCTATTTCAGTCTCAGGGTTTAAGAACCCTTACATGTAGGGTTCAGGAACCCTAAGCCCGAGGTCTTCGGGTTTCTGAAAAGCACGCCAGCCCTAAACCCAAAGGTTTAGGGTTCAAAGTTGAGTCTCACCCCCGCCCCCGAGTCTGCGCAGAAGGACCCGGAGCCTTTCTTTTCTCGAGGCAAGCCGTGGATTGAGCTGGTCCGTGTCGTAGAAAGGCCGTGTAGGGTCCGTTAGGTGTGCCGGCTTCCGTAATCCCGCCCCCTCTCCCAACTACCCGTGGCATCTCTCGTCCTCCACCCAAAGATTAGGGCTGTCCTTGTTCCCTCTGGTGGACTGGTTGGCGAAGGCTGTAGGAAGTTTTAGGCTTCAAGGTTAATCCTCGCTTGTGGGCTTGCGCTAGGTGATGCAAGCTTGTTACGCACCAACAAGGGTTTAGGGTTTCGGGTTAAGGGCTTATGGTCTAGGGTTCAGGGTTCAAAGTCTCCTAAACCCTAAACTCCTTTTGAAGATGCTCTTCCCGGCTTGACCAGCGAAAGACAAGTGTCGCCTCCGTGTCACCCGGGGCTTGTTCGAATTGAAGCTTTCCCGAGCGGGTACCCATCTCTGGTGGAGTTCAGCAGCGCGAGCCTGAAGCCTAAGCACAAAATTGGGACTTTCGTCCAAAACAAGCCCCCCCCATGTATGCGTGCACCGGCCAAGGCTTCTTGGGGTCTGTTCAAGGGTTTTGGGATTCTAGAGATATGTCGTTTATGGAGCAGAAGCTCAGGTCGTTTCTGTTTCAAGGACGGTTGACGTAGGGTTTAGGGATCAGGGATCGCGGTGTAGTGAGGCAAATGTCTCGGTTCAATATTTCCACTTGCCTCGAACGATGGCACTTTTGGGGCTTATGCCGTAGTGAATCGTGTCTCTTGCGAGGCAACTGTTTCAGGTTTTCAAGATTTTGTGAATATTTCTTTATACATTATGCTTATTGTTGCTATTGCTGCTGCGCAGTCATTGCTGTGGTTGTAATTGTGGCTGTGTTCTTGTTCTTGTGCTTGTTCTTGCTGCACTTGTTAGTGTTCTTGTTCTTGTTCGAGATGCTGTTGTTTCTGTTGCTCTTTTTCGTGCTCTTGCTCTTGTTTTTTCATGACTGATTTTGTTATTATTAATTATGATGCTTCTTCGTATTGTCGTTCTCGTTTTCGCTGTCGTCGCCGTCGTCGTTGTTTTGTTGTCGTCGTCGCCACTAATCGTGAAATCCTCGAGGAGTGCCCACCAACAGCAATGTTGATCCCATGTTGCTGCGGGCCCTAGCTCACCACCCTCAGAGACTGGCTTTGTCTGACGACGCTCCGGTCACTCTCAGAACATGACGGCCACCACACGCAACTCAAGTTGGAAGCCCCAAAGTTTCAGGCCCCCAACTCCAAACCACCCAGAGGTCCCGAATTTCAACTCGAAACCCCAGCCTTAAACCCCTTAATCCTGGAGCCTAAACGACGAAAAGCTTGGGGCTGGCCCAGCTCTGAAGGTGAAGGCGTAGTCGCAGGTGCCCTTCCCTCTTCTGCCCAGTATTGCCCGTGTTCAGGCCCCACCATGTTTCCAACCCTATCTACACCCTACTATCAATATAGGAGTCTGCACAATTGGTAGCAATTCTCCTTCGTAGCCCTCCCTCACTTTGCTATAGTAGCATATACTCCGGAACCCTGTCCTACTTATCTGGGCCTCTAACTAATGTACTGTTTGAGCCTAGGGGCTGATGATTTTGCATCTGATGGTTGGGCAGGCATTGTAGAGTAATGCGGGGTCTGGATCGAAGTTTCAATGTTTTAATTTACGTCTTTGCTTCCAGGGCTTAGGGCGCCCACTGTGATAGATGTGGATGGATATCCTGCGTGGCGAACTTGTCTGGAGTCATCCTAAACCTTAAACCCTGCAGCCCTAAATCCGTTTTGCTTCGGGCTTCTGAACGCTGAATCATGAGCTGAAGACAACAGCCTTCGTGTTTCGGCTGGGACGACCATAGGGCTCAATAGGAGTAGCAACAGCGATCGTAGCCGTCGTGGCCTTAGTGGCGTGTTTAAGTTTTGGGTATTTGGATTGGGAGTCGAACCGTGATAGTAAAAGTAAGACTATTCGCAGCTTGAGACACGTGCTGATTAGAAGAACACGAACAACCCTTTCGCTCAGCCCGGGGTGGCAACATCTACAGGGCTGCTTTACTGTCGTAATGCCAGCAGTAGCGGAGCTCTACTGCTACTGCCACTACTTATGTGCGTCGCCCTACTCCTCCTCCTGCTCATCATCGGGACTAGTCCCTTCCCCCTAATATTTAAAGGGGGCACCCCCGCAATAGAATGTTCGAGAAGTGTTATTATTATTAGTATTATTATTGGTAATATTGGAATAATATTGTTCTTGTAGCTGTTGTCGTTGTTGTTGTCGTCTCAAACTTTGGGGTCCTGCTCTTGCTCGTACTCCTGAGCCCCCGTACTGCCACTGCCACTGCCAGTGCCACTGCGACTGCGACTGTGACTGCCACTTCGACTAGTACGCTGTTACTACTGCGAGTTGTAGCCCTCCTGCTACTCTTTGTTGTGCTGCCACTGTTCCTGCCACCTGACATGCCACGAAGCTCAACGCCCACCTCGTACACAGGCATGCTAAAAAAACCCAGAGCCCTATGTAAATCCTGAATATTGCACCCGCACCCTAAGGCGCGGCGTTGAATGCTAATCCCGAAATGTGACGCCCCAGCCAGCTGGGCGGATCCCGGCAACAGCAAACCAGCGAGAGTGGTCCCCCCGGGTGCTAGGGATCAATTTGCCGAGGGCAGCTGCTCAGGCGTTCAGGGCGCCTGTTTGTGACACACACCCCACACACACAAACACACACACACACACAAACACACACACACAAACACACACACACACAAACACACACACACAAACACACACACACACACACTCACTCACACTCACACTCACACTCACACTCACACTCACACTCACACTCACACTCACACTCACACTCACACTCACACTCACACTCACACTCACACTCACACTCACACTCACACACACACACACACACTCACTCACTCACTCACTCACACACTCTCACACTCTCACACTCTCACACTCACACACTCACTCACTCACTCACAAACTCACTCACTCACTCACTCACAAACTCACACAAACACAAACACAAACACATGCACAAGCACAAGCACAAACACCAGCACAAGCACAACAACAAGCACAAGCAAACACACAAACGCACACACACACACACGCATAAACAAACACAAACACAAAAAGACAAATACAAACACAACCACAAACACAAACACAACCACAAACACAACCACACACACACACAAACACACACACACACACAGAGACAGACACGCACACACACACACACCCACACACCCAGACACACAGACACACACACACACACACACACACACACACACACACACACACACACAC
>BGNK01006003.1:0-30439 GCA_003297005.1 Symbiodinium sp. clade A Y106
GACACAGACACAGACACAGACACAGACATCAGACACAGCCACAGCCACAGCCACAGCCACAGCCACAGCCACAGCCACAGGCACAGGCACAGGCACAGGCACAGCAACAGACACAGACACAGACACAGACCCAGACCCAGACACAGACACAGACACAGACATCAGACACAGACACAGACACAGCCACAGCCACAGCCACAGCCACAGCCACAGGCACAGGCACAGACATAGACCCAGACCCAGACCCAGACACAGACACAGACACAGACATCAGACACAGACACAGGCACAGGCACAGCCACAGCCACAGCCACAGGCACAGACACGGACACGGACACAGACACAGACACAGACACATGTACAGACACAGACACAGACACAGACACAGACACAGACACAGACACCGACACGGACACGGACACGGACACGGACACGGACACGGACACGGACACGGACACAGACACAGACACAGACACAGACACAGACACAGACACACACACACACACACTCTCACGCTCTCTCTCTCTCTCTGTCTGTCTCTTCCGCTCTCGCTGGCATGGACGAGCTTCGCAGGTATCTCAGTTGTGGTTTCGCTTTCGAAAAACCGCAGAGACTGGATCACGTACATCGGGTCAACTTAAAGCGGAATTCAGGGCCTTATGGCGGCGGCTGGTAGCTCGGCACGGTGGGGATATCTAGTCTGTGGAAAGGGGCCAATTCCTTCGCGAACGGAGCGAGGTGACAGCCTCTCGTGCATTCCACAGTTGCCCTTGTTGTCCATATCTATATGCCTATACATTTTGCAGCGGAGTGTTCGTTTGTTTTTCCCGAAACATTGTGAGATTGCATGCTTCATGGCAGGTTCATTCGATGTGAAAGTTCGAGTCGATGGGAGCGTCTAGTTCGGTGTCATGCCGATACTGTCGTAACCCTCTGCCATTTCGCACATTTGCTGGGCATGGCCCAGTGTGGGATGCCAGCACCACTCCATCGTTGTGTCTGTTGCTGCCATTCTTTGGCCGGCCCTGTTCGTAGAGCCGGCTACCATCCCGATGATTACCATCCCCATGGCAATCATTGATGGATTGGCTGCGATTACGGCATGTCATGCAGTTTCGGAAACCAGAATGTTTCTGCTGTTGCCGTTGCTCTGCAGAGTGATGCGTGGGGAGCAGGGGCGACTCCGAGTTGTCGCCAGTCCAGGTGATTCGGAGTTCGGAGTCTAACATGTTGAGGGATGCTTTGTGCACCTTTGTGCTAGCAATGACAAAGAATATAAAGACAGCCCCGACAACAATCCTGATTGGGGACTATTGATATTGCCGTGATGATGCTGATGCTGATTAAGAGGGTGGTGATGGTGATGGAGGTGGTGATGGCTGGTGCTGCGACTGGTCCTTCGGCAATTGTGGTTCTTCTTGTTGTTGGTGGAGGTGGTGCAGCTAAATATTTCAATGCAACTGGCATGGATGCTTAATCCTGCTGCAGAACACTTCTTGCATCGTTCCATGGCTTCCAGCTCCAGAGTATCCCAGCAACACATCTGAGGCGGGGAGTGGAGTGTAGTGCAGCATGGCATGCCCAAAGAGGTATGCCAATTCACTGTGCTGTACTGTCATGTCCGGCATCGAGCGGGCCCAAAATGGGTGAACACTTAGGAATATGACAGGATGCAAACTGTTGTGTGGCTAAGCAGCGTCGCCATCCATGGCTTCGTTTATCTCTGGCTCCAGCTGTTTGCCAAGTTCATTGAACTGTAATGGTAATCGGGAAGTAGCAAAGCGCCGTTCAGTTGTGTTGTGCTTATTAACTTTGCTAGAGCCAGGCTTCGAAGACCCACGTGAATGGTTTGTGTACCCTGCTTTGCAGGGTGGTCAGAAAATCACGATTCCGTAGCAACTTCGTGCACTGACAGCGAACAGGGGGGAGGGAGGGAGAGAGAGAGAGAGAGCTCAAGCGAAGCCAGCAGAGAGATGGGATCTCCTTGCGTGCCTTGACAAGGCATACGTTGACACGCAGACATATTGATTCCCCACATTTTCACAGCTCCAGGCTATCATATGACAAGATGGGTCCAGCTCTCGATCTAGGCCCGGAGGTTCGCTCGTGTCTCTTCTGTCTAGTCCTTCAGAGATCGAAGTTGACCAGGGCTCAACCTTCTTGTTTTCTTCGCTCTACTGGCGATTGTCGGCAGCTCAACTCGCTTCGTGGCTGGTTTTGTGGTACTGTACTGCATGTACCATTGGGCTTGCCTGGGTCTAGACTGCGGACCTTTCGCAGAAGTTGGACCGTTTGACGGCATTGAGTCTCTTTCCAACACTTCTCAGCCGAGAGCTGTTTTTGCCCACTGGAGGCTGTAGGCTGTCACACACTTTGGCGGGTTGGATAGCTGTTCCTATCTGTTCCTTGTTTACTGCCAGCACGAGTGTATTGGCAACCATGAAAGCAGCACCCAAACCAAGCTCAGACTTTGGATTGCGATATCAGACCCATATCAGACCGTTGCTGGCAGCCGTGTGGATGGCGGTGCACTTGTTGATGCGATGACCTTGTTTGCCCGGGAATGTTGTGAGCCAATAGGCCGTACTCGAGGATGATAGCCAAAGGCAGAGACAGCTGAAGCGTCACCGCGGGCTTTCCTCAAATCGGCTGAGATCACTCAGGCCGCCTGCATCTTCAGTGTTCCCAGTGGCTCGGGCTTAACGCGACAGCGGCCTTGCTCTTCGCGCTGCGACTTTTGCTGTCCGAGGCAGCGAAGATGAGAAAGCCTCAAAAACATCTTCGCATCGCAAAAGGCATGTGTGTGCCACGTGCGGATTTCTACGCACTCCGGGAGAGACCAAATTGACAGGCTGGCAGATTTCGGTGAGGAACAGGACTGTACCCGGCCTACGAGGAGTCCTGCATGAGTTGATCATCTTTCGGGCAGGAGTCTCCGCTCGAACAGGGGCAGCCCGGCTCAGATCCTCTGAGGCAGCGCTGTTTCGGCACCGTGCAGCGCTACTCTGAGCGGAACGGCCGCTGCCTTGGGAAAGACTTTTGGACCTCTCGTTCTCGATTGCAAAACCCAATCCGCCAAAGATCCCTTGAAGCGAAGTTCGCATCTGCCGTATTGTGTATCTCGCCCTTGGACCTAAGACATCCCCAGTTTATTCTCCCAGCTTGCTTGTGTGCCTCAGAGGTGGCCAAGCTTGAAGCCGCTGTTAGCCATGCAACCTTCCAGGCATCGGCTTCATCGCATGTACTCCCTGCAGGGCCCGTATCTCAAGCAAGCTTTGAGCTGTGATCAAGCACTGTTGCAACAGCAAGCACGCCACCGAGGCTGTTTATGGACGTGATGTACAGTTATTTCAAGAAGACTGGGAGGACGGTTTCTGCCAGCCACGGAGCACATGTTAAGCGGCGGTCTGTGGTGTCAAGCCTGATGTGAGCTGCCGTGCTTCGGAATCGTAACCGGACCAGCCAAATAGTCTTTCCGAGTCTGGACAAGCCCAGTCATGAACTACCACAGCACCTTCTTTTCTTACGTGGCGTCGCGTAGGCGAAGCGAGCCAAAGCGAGTCCACTCATCAAGAAATCGCAACCGATGCCCTCGACGCTGCTTCACATGTGGCAGCAGACCAGTGGAAGAGGCCTTGGAGCTCGCAGTTGGATCAGCTCGGGCCCCAGAGACTAGTAGGGCACCAAACCAGGTTTCACATTGTTGTAAAAGCATGAAAGACGTAGCTGTGCAGTTCTGCGATTCTGAGGCCGTCAGCTTTCTTCTTTGTGTGGAAGAGCGTTTTCCGTGCCCGAAGGGGAGGCTCGTCTCGTGCTGTGCAGCTGTCATCTGACTCGTCCATGCACATGGGGCGTGGCGCAGGCCTTGGGCTGCAGATGTGCAGCGAGTTAGGCGATGGGGATCTTGTAAATCTCGCCCATGGAAGCACATCTCGACTTGGCAGGTGAGAGCACGTGCGCTGTGACGCTATTACACGATGGGGCTGCAGGGCTCGTGTAAACAGTTGCCACACTGAAGCTGCTGACCCACATGTGTTTGCGATAAGTAGGTTGGACTCGGTAAGGCCGCAAGAGAAGGCTCTCCCAGAACAGGATGTTGGCAGTCTGAGGTTCAACTTACTCGCGCGGCCTTGCCAGTTCAAGGGTGACGAACCTTGTCACATCTTGTCACATGTGTGGTAGAGCCACTCCAACTGCCACGGCAGCTCTCGCGGATAGCACTGAAAACACCTGTAGGTAGCCAGCCACATGCTGAACATGTATGCCCTATACTTATGCGTGTTGACAAGCTGCACAATGGTTCCAGGGCGCAGCTTGGCTCGAAGCTGCTTGGCTGCGTTGGCAGGCAGCTGTGCAATGTCACGGTTCCAAGGAGCCTTCCACCTAGGTCGTACGTGCTGGGGTCGGCGCGGCTGGGACAGCTCAGGACGAGAAACCCCGCCTAAGACCTACTCATCTCCTTCGCTTTGTCCCGTTGCGGAGGGACTCCACGAGCTTGGCTCGGCAGCTCGCGGAAGACCCCGCGCACCTTGCAGCCCGGGTTCGCCACCAGCTCCGTGCGCGACTCCACGCAGACGGCTACCTGTACCTAAGGCCCGGAAGACAAAGCATGTGTTTCGCGAAGTCTAGCTCCTTCAACCCCTTGCGGGAGTTCAGGGGCCTTTGCGCCGGATATATCAGGGATCTAAGGCGGGAGGGGGCTGAAGACAGCAGCCTTGCCGAAGGCCTCAGAGAATGTTTGGCGTTCACTGCTGGTTTCTTTTCCGGTTCCTTGTTGACAAGCACGAGCATCTACGAGTTTGTAGTAGGGTAGACAAGCATTTCGGAGTTGCCTCTCGAATTTGAGAAACCAGTTTTTGCCATGCGTCATTCGGTGCAGTCTTGGGCTTTATGACAGCCGCATGCGAACTCAATTTCTCAAGCAAACTTGATTGCATAGCAGCTTGCAGCAGCATGAGCAGCATGCAAGGAGCACTGCATCATTCACATGCCCTTATAGTAGCTTTCTTCCGCTCTGCTCTCAAGTCTCCTTTGGTTTCCGGCTTCCGGCTTTGTGGCTGTGTGCAGGAGCTTCTTGCCGGAGGGCACTGTTGGCAAAGCACGCTTGTCGCTGCTTCGCCAATTTCAACGTGCTGGCTTGCTCTCAGACGGCTGTCCACCTGGGCAGGCGGCCGCAATGCAGATGCGTTCATGTGCCTGTGATCTTCTGAGGGCATCGATGAGCACCCATGATCACCCATGTTCAGTAGATCAGCTCCATGTCATATGCCGTGTTCCTCCATTCAAGCAGGCAGTATGTGGAGCAAACATCGAAAACGGCAAGCTCGAATGTTTCTGCTCGGAAGAGGTGTTGGACGTCTTGAATGATAATGAATCTCGCCGGATTTCAGCCTCTCACACGGACAGGCTTGTGTATGCGGTAGCATCATAAGTAACAACAGTCCTGCAGCAAAGGACTTGTTTAAGTTCTTGGACTCTTTGTTTGAAGATGCTGTGGAAGTGGTCTTCGATTCAGCCAACCTGCGTGCTGTGAAGCCGGGGCAGTGCACTGGATTCCACACTGACTCTGCGACCCCCTTGGCCAGTGTTTTTTCACAAGTATGAGTTTGACAAGATATAGTGACACTACACATTCGCCGATACCTTTTCGTTGTAGGTCTACATGGGCAAGCTGATGGTACCTGGCCGACCCCCAGTCCTGGCATGCTGGATTGCGCTGATGCCAACTTCCCTCGAGTTGGGGGGCCTTGTCCTGTGCCGGGGTTCAAACTCACATCCAGGAGCTGCAGCACAGAACAAAGTGAATTGCTGGAAAGAGTCACTCCAGCGATATCTTCGCGGATGTGCGACTCAAACAATGGTCCCTAGCCGTGGGTTTAAAGCTTCAACTCAATGCCACATCCGACTGGGCTTCTGCTTCTCTGTTCTCACTTTCCGTTCCCATGGAAGCTTCTGGAGCAGCTGCCACCCGGCACAGGATTTGAGATACTGCGCAGAACTTATGGAGAGCTGGACCTAGATGAGAACGACATTGGGGGCACTGGTTGGTTTTCCGAGGATCCCGAAGAAGCTACTTGGCCAGACTAATAGACTGATAAGAACAAAGCGTACGCAGCAGTCGCAGGTCTCAAGATTGGGTGGTCTCTGGGAAACTGCCGCATACAGAGCAGGACTGGAATGAGCCCCAAAAGTCTGCATTCTTAACTTGAGTTGCCAACTTCGATTTCGGTGGAAGGAGACGTTGTGATTTTCACAATGCACACCATGCATGGCAGCTCCACGAATCGCACAGATTCGTGGCGCCTCTCCGTGGATTTCCGTGTGCAACCTTCTCATGCACCACCGACACTGGTTTCCCCAAACAAGGGCAGGCAGAGCATGGCAGAGCGGCAGATGCGTTTTGAGTCTGCCGCGCGTGAGCCGGGGCAGGTGGTCTCGGCTCCGTCACAGCCAATCGGAGTTTCCGCGTAGTATGGACGAGGCGCCTTTGAAAGCACATGGAAGTTACGGAAACTCTTCCGAGTGGAGGCCAAGGCTGCATGGAGCCTGCACGAGGCAAAGGCAGAGATGCGCAGACTCATGGAAGGTTTGGACATGAAGCACTGAAGCACTGGAAGGGGAGGGGTCCCGTCCCTGAGTTGCAGGCAGCTCGTGGCTCGAAGCGTCCTGCGGCTGAGCTGTCTGGCGAAAACGGCCGTGCACATGATGCCTCCATTTGCTGTTGTTTTTGCTATCGGGTCTGGTTCTGCTACAAACTTTGGAAAGCATCCTTCGGCCCGAAACTGTTGCTGCAGATCTGCATCGGCGAAGACGGTCTAAGATTTGTCCATATGGTCTAGATCTAGAACACGAGCGGATTCTGTCAATAAGTAGTATTGCAAGACTCAACACTCCGCCTGCGCCTCGCGCGCGATGGGACTGCTCAATTCAGCGACACGAGCTGCCAGTTTAATGACGCATGCAGGACATCGATGAAGGTCGAAGGCTGCTCATGGCCAGCCATGATGCAGAAACGGTGTCTTGTTCAGGCGCATCTGGACACTCAAGGGACATGCAAAAGGAGCTGGACGAATGGCGGCAGCAAAGAGCCAGGCAAGGCAAAGTTAAGGAGAGCACCTTAGAGAGAAGCTTCGCCGGAGTCACGCCGAAAAAGACGCAGAGAAGGATTCCTCTCTCGCCGCGATGTTCCAACGTCGACAGCTCGTCAATAACCGTTCAAAAGCGCGACATGCGCAAGGAACTGCAGTGCTGGAAGGAGGCTAGAGCAAGGCAAAGCACAGGCAAGGAAAACAGAGGGTTGAAATCCCAGCGGCCGAGAGCCACTGACATGCGTCGGGCATCTAGCCCTGGTTTACCCGCGGACTCAGAATGCTTCATGGGTAGCCCGGGGGTCTGTTTGGGAGGGAGCGCCGTTGCTGCAGCCCTCGCTGCATTGGAACCTCCCTTCCTGCCGGCACCACGACCTTCGCCCACTGCAACCTGGACCGGCTCGGACTGCGCTGGCCTTGGAAGTGAACCACAGAGCAGGAGAGAAGAGGCAGAAGAAGAAAGCGGCAGAACACCGTCTTTGAGGTCCTGGCCTGAAAGACCTGACCCTGCAACCCAGCGTGCTGCATGCTGCGGTACTGGCGGCGTTCTCTGTTGGTCCCTCAGAGGCTTATACTATCATTGAAGATGTGTAGAGAAGCGCATAGCAGACACACGAGTCGACAAGGTCATCTAGATATCACCAAACTTGTGCAAACCAGAACAGAGTCTCTTGTGGTAACGACTTACTCCTTCACCCCAGCTGCAAAAACCACTTGTCTAGTATTGTCTGGAACATGTCATCCTGGACTATCTTCCCGATCACAATGATGCAGTGGTGAGCCTTGGTTGATGCATGTGTAGGTGCCGGAAGAGTTTTCCAGCCTGTCTTCAATCCAAAGTTGTCCGCACCTCGGACTGTCTCGGATCTCAAGATCATAAGTCAAGCTGCAGCTGGTCTGGAGTAGCTTGGCTGTTCGGCTCAAAGGACATATCTGGACGTAGTTGCACTGCCAACAAAAGGGGACCCCTGTCAGATTTGCAATGCACGTTGCAGCTGGGAATAATATCAGATCAAGTTCTCGACAATGTCGACACATGTTGCAGTCTCTATGCCGGCAGCAAGTCTTGATTGAGTCATGCATGCTGCATGCCGTCACGTCGGAACTGCCTACATCAGTAAATCTCGACTAGAGTTTGAACAAGGCCTGATTGCCGTTCTCCATGCCTGGCGAGCGGCTGCGGAACATGTCTTGGCTGTCATGTAATTCCAACATGCAGTCTGCCACCTAGGCGCCACCAGCAGCACGGCATGCAGCCCGGACAAGATGTCTTGCAATTCCTTGAATGACATGCTGACATGCTGGCTGCAACTGTCACTTTTTGGCGTATCCGGCACCTGGTCGCCGAGTGGTGTGCAATCAGGAGTCGGATGAAAGAAGCATGAGTCTAAGGCTGGAGCTCCCGGCGCCAAAGAGGTGGACTGCAAGGGTGCCCGACACAGCTGACAAGCACGGTCAAAGCCTTCTTCATCAACTTCGCGCGTTTCCATCAATCAATATTCTTTCAACTGCGCTTCGCTCTACTCTGTTATTCGCTTCCTTCTACCCAGAACGTCTGGGTTCAGTCAACTCCCTAACCCCGCTTCAGTCAACCGTGCACCGGTGTCAACGCATGTTTGCGCGTCCGCGTCAAAGTCGGCTTGTGGTCCAGTTTAGGGTTTGCCAAATATCCCATGTCAGCCGTTTGATCGTGACTTGTAGCTTTCTTCTCGAATGTGGGCCGCCCTGCCCTAAATAGCTCGCGAGATTAGATTCTGGAGCCCCGAGAGCAACGGCAGCGGCATCCCTGTCTGGCGGGTCATTGCAATTGCGTTTCTCTGTTGCTGCTGCGGGTTTTGTACTGGGATCATCTTTGCCTCTCTGGCTTTATCTTCAGCAGCTCGGCGCTTTTGCTCTCAGTGCTTGCGGCTCTTGGCAGCTTGGTTGGAGCTGGCCGCTGTGCCGGCCCCTGGCTTCAGAGGGCACTTGGGGAGGAGGCTGCAGGAGTACCGTGAATGAGTGAGCGACCCCTTGAGGACGAATTGGTTTTGAGATTTCGGGGCCTTCAGATTTTCCATTACCTCCGTGGGGGCTTCAGCTGAACAACCTGCTACGTCGACTGCTTCGTCACCTACCGGGTCTTTCACTGTTGTGGAAGCTGCGGAATCAGGCGGTTAGGGCTCGGCTGGACCCCTCGCTGGGGAAGCCCCTTCGCTTCCCGCTGGCCCGACTGAGCCAGCCTCTGCTGAGGACTTCTTGGCTGTGGACACCCCAAAGAGCTCGGGTCGCGAGGAGGTCGTGAACCTCCTCACCAATGCTCCGGAGGGGCGCCCTTTGCCCCCGATCTACCTTTTGGACGACGAGGAGGCACCGACTATGCGACTGACAGCCTTTGCTCTCAAGCATCGGGCTGGTGGTTTGGTGGCCGTGCTTTCCTCGAGAGAGGTACGGGGCCTGGTGTCTGGGTTCGCAGAAGAGGCTATGGAGCATCCCTTTGAGTTGTCCGAGGCAGACGTTGCTTGCGAGACTCCTCGTCGGCGGGCGGTTGGGCCTGTGACTTTGCTGCTCGTCGATGTTCCTTGGGCTGGCCTCGGCCAGCTTTTTGGTCTACTCCAGCACCCCAAGAAGCGACAGCGTAAGATCATAGCGGGTACCTTCCTTGGTGCGAATGTCGATGGGCTCTCAGGGCTCGTGTCTGCACCGCGGCATCGCATTGGTGTGTTGATGCGCTTGACTTGTGCCGTGGCACGTCGAGGCTGCTGCTCCGCTGATCTGCTCTCTTCCTTGCTTGGATTATGGATCCATGTTTTGATGTTCAGACGGCCTGTGTTGGCGGTGCTGCAAAGTGTGTTTAGCGATGCTCGGCGAGTTCCCAGATCATCGATCTTTCAACTGCAGCGCGACTCCATCAACGAGCTCCTTGTGCCGTGCGCTCTGGCTCCGCTTATCCAGGCTGATCTGATCTGAGAATCGACAACCCGGGGCTTCTCTTTTGCATGGATGCCTCTCCCACTGGTGGAGGACTTTGTGCTGCAGAGCTGCCGAGCGACGCTGTCAAGGAGCTGTGGCGCTTCTCTGAGCAAAAACGTTTCTATACCAAGCTCCTGGAGCCCGCTGGGGCTATCCTTGCGACGGCTGGTCTTGAAGACGATCCTGGGGCCTTCTTTGCTGAAAGCGTGGGGGATGCCACTGTGGGTGGCCTCTCCTTCGGTTCTGAACCCCTCCCCTTGCGGCGGCCTCTGTCATCTCCGGGGCTTTTCTTGCACCTGCTCGCTCAAGATGAAACCTGGGCCCAGGCCCATTCTGCTGCCGGCCTGAGGGCTGCTTCCGTGCAGGGTCCGGTGTTGTCGGGGTCTCTTCGGTTTCAGGATTTGGGTTCTGATTCTGTGTTTCATGGTTTGTGCTGCCCTGTTACGATGGCACTCTCTTTGACTTGCACGTTTCAGCTCCTGCGCGGTCCTTTCTCCCGCGCGGCAGGCATCAGGCGCGAACGGTTGACGATCCCGGCTCCTTTCGCACTCCCTGCGCTACAAGCGTTGAGCACAATCGTTTGGCCCGCCGCCTTTGCTTTCTTTTGTGCCTCGCCGCCTCGTCGCAAGTGTTCTTCAGTGTGTCTCAGCCTGCCACCAGCTTGATGTTCACGCGGCCTTGTTGCTTGGGGGGCCTGTTTGACATACGCTTGCTGCTGTGACTTTGGCGCTCCCTTCAAGCGCGCCTTGACTTTCAATTGCACAACAAGCCCTGGCTCCTTGCTCTTGGTGATTGGTGGTGTTGGCTTTTGTTGTTGTTTGGGGTTGTGGACCTGAATCGGGCATTTGACCCTAGCCCAAAAAAGGCACCTCCAGTACTAAAGTTTGTATAAAAGAATCGATTTTGGGTTGAATCTGGTAGGACCCCCCTTGTGTGGTTTTGGTGCTTAGTAACAAATAACAAACAACCACCTTACAATTAAGTAAACAAGCCAGTTTGGGGACCACGATTATGTTACCAAATGCTTTTTGGCAGGGTTTGAAGTTAAAAGTAGGGTATCTGGTTTCAGGGTTTTCGGTTTAGGGCTTAGGGTTTTAGGGTAGTTTCTCGTCAGGCGAAGCTACGACCGTGATCGCCGATTCTGTGTGGGCCCGGGCTGGCTTTGGGTTGAGGGCTTAGGCTTTAGGGTTTAGGGTTTAGGGTTTCGGGCATAGGGTTTCGGGCTTAGGGTTTAGGGTTTAGGGTTTAGTAAGGTATCCCTTTGGGTTTTTCCAATTAAGCTGGTTCCAATACTCCAAAAGAGAAGGATGGCTCTGGCGATGCGTCTGTACCGAACAAAGTTGGAAAGACCTGAGCCTTAAGTGAAGTTGACGCTAAAACACCAAGGCACGCCGCGAGCTGGAGCTCCTGTATAAGATCCCAGGGCAATCTAAAGGGGGCCACAAAATCGCCGTCTGGATGACCCACTTTGTATGCCTTATCAAACAGAGAGAACAACGGTCGTCTAAATTGAAAGGCGAAGGCCCAAAGCCCCAGCATCTTATGCAAGAGACGTTCTGAGCATGCACTTACTGAAGTTACCTGCGCAGTGAGCATACACAAAGCACCCAAACGAGTACAGTCCATACTGACAAGGCCCCGGTTACCCTGAAACTGAGCACCCCAAACCTTGAAATCAGCAGCCCTACGAACTACCTTCTTAGGATGAGGTTCAAGACCGACTGTCCGGAATGCCGTGTCAGCTTGCTCACATGCTTGCAGGTCTCGCGCGGGTATCGCTTCAGCGGGCGCCCCGACTGGCACAAAGTGATCAAACACTTGCAGAGAAAGCTTGTCATCAATACAGACACCAGACTAATGTCCTAGGGGTGCGTGCGGGATCGGGTACCCAAGTTTCTCAAATGCTCGTGCTCATCAAGAGCACCAGAGGCCTTCAACACTGCTTCGTGACTAACCTGAGCTATAGCTGGAGCCCACTTATCACCCATTGACAACCCTGCGAAGCAAGTGAAGACCTGCGTGCCCGACCAATGGCACGGCCGGGAAATCTACGACGCAGGGTCGCCAGTGCTTCTGATCCAGCAAAATCTCCAGCGCACCAGCTAGGGCCGATTGGGGTGCTAAGGGCCCGCTCGGATGACACCTTAAAGGCATGATAAAAGTTCCTTGAGGTCATCAACTGAACCCCGAATGCAACCCTGGGCCGGTACCACTAGGTTCAGGAATAAACCAGCATGTCCCATCTTTGGCCCGTCCTTAGGGGGATCAGCTTCAGCCTCATTGCGTGGGCGGCGGTCGATAAATTTGTCTAAGCTCGCCATCAGGTTTAGTCAGACAGAACAAGTTGCACCTATCAGCCTGATCAATCTCCTCCGGCAAACGGAGCCCCAAGGGGCGGCCAATGCCAAGTCCTGGGCCACTGCGCGGGTGCGCGGAGCTGAGCCCACCAAGCGCTGCGCCTGCTCCAATGCATTGCTCGGATTCGCACCGGAAGGGGGCGGGGCCTTCTTCAAGCCCTCCACATCGGCCTGAAGATTGGCCACTGATGCCGCAGTCGCCTGCATCTGCTCCATTCAACACATTCAACAGCCCCTCTGTGGGGTTTGGTGCAATCTCCGCGGGCGCCTCCACCGTTGCGTACGCCTCCGAAATCTGCACCTCGTCCTGTTGTACCCACTCTCGAGCCAAGGTCGCCAGCTGATCCGCATTGACAGCCTTCACGATCTCGTCCTCGCTGTGGGGCCACACTGTGTTTGCCGGCCAGTTTTCTCCACCAGCCCGTAGGTGCTTGTACAGCGCGGCCGGCCAATCTACCAACACCATCTCCACGTCGATCGGCGTTGGTGTCGGGGAACATTCCGATGGCCCTTGCTCAGCCACCACCAAAAGCCACCAAGCGGGTTGTGTCCTCCGTACGGAGCTGCTTTAAAGCGTGATGGCGCACTGCCAACCAAGCAGTGAGATCAGGGCGAATGCCCAACCAACAGCTGTTCTGAATCCCAAGACTCGGCGGAACAACCAAAAAGATCTAAGGTTGCTGTGGCCGATCCCGCTTCAAAGGCAGCAGTGATACGTTCCTTGGGGCTCACAACAGCTTTCTTTGGCGTGAGCTTCTTGGCAAGTCGATCTCGTACAGCTCCTTGCAGCACGGGTCACGTAGGCGGGATTACCTCCCACTGAGCAGTGGCCTCAGAAGGTTCCTCGGTCTGAGCAGTGGTCTCAATCTCCACCGTGACTACCACTCGCGAAGAGGCAGCAGTCGTGGAAACAGTGACAACCATTCACGGGCGCCGATACCCTGCTAGTCTACTCTCTCCAGACGGAGTGGCAGGGGTTCTAGGGGGGCCCCGGAACTCACCAATCAGCAGCCACAGAATGTGCCGGCAGCTAGCGGATACCAGGAGGATCACCGCGATAGCCCCGCTAAGGAACCCGACAAACCAGCAAAACGCACAAAGGAGCAAAGTCTCCGCTAGGGAAGTGCTGCGCGGGCAAACGTTCGCCCAAGTATAACCAGATTACTTAGGAGGACCTGCCACATGCCCTGAGGCAAACAGGCTTAGGAGCATACTGCTTCTCGGCTGACAGTCAGCAAGTTCATTCACGCATTCGGGGTCGTCATGGAATTGCCGAGGCTGGAAAGGGTCCTCGCAGGAAACTAAGGTGTCGGGGTCCAGAACGGAGAACCCTAGGGCATTAAGGGTGCGCAGGTGAGCCGAGGCAGGGATTGGAGCGACGAAGCCGGCGCAAGCCAAAGAGCTCCCGGAGGCGGCCCGAAACGCAAGAGCACAAGGGTAGGAGTTGCAGAAACTGGCAACAGACTGCCCAGCGACAGCGGGGCGCCCAAACACGGAAGTAGCCGAGGGCGAACACATCGCCTCGAAGCGGTCAATGGAAGCCTGTGAAAAGGAACCGGCGATGCCAGGGATCGTGGCGTGCCATGTCGGCACACCCATAGCTCAAGAGTTGTTTCGGCGCACTGATGGTAGGGGTTTGCACACTCGCCTTCTCTCCGAGGTGGGTGCCTATTTGCATATTGCAGGGTATGGATCTGACGAGCCCGATTTCCTTATTCGTTCAGCTTCGGAGGCCCCGCCAGCAAACTTAGACATTTCGGAGGGGGGTGATCTGACCCTACCTTCGGTGAGCCACACGTCACTGCAACTTGATGCTGAAGCGCTCAAGTTGCTTCACAAATTCGCGTTGGCATCTTTGCGAGTTAGGCACGGAAGGGTTTAGGCTTGATTCCGTAGAGGTGTACTCTGGTTGCGCTAGAATCTCCGCTGCTATAGAGTAGGGATGTTGTGGCTAGCTCCGCCATGTACAACATTTTCGCTGGCACGTTGCCCGAAGCTGCGATCTAAACATGAGCCCTGGGGCTTTGATATGTTGGACCCAACAACCTGCGAGGGCAACCTGCACTTACATCAAGCTCTTGCTCTGTTCAATCTGCAGATTTTGATGGGAAACGACGCCATTGTTGAAACTCCTTGGGGAGCTTTCTCGCGGCACCTCCCATGGTGGAAGTTTTCAGTTCAGAAGGGTTGTGAGTTCAGGGTTGATCAGTGTAGGTTTGGTACACCGTACATGAAGCCAACTGCCCTGCTTTGCACCTCAAAACAGTTTGCTCCCCTAGGGCGGCGCTGCCGTTGTCGTAGTGCTCATGAGCGCCTGGAGGGCGCTCGCACAATGCAGGCAGCAGCATACCCGCTTGCATTTTGCCAAGAGGTTACGAAAAGCGGTTGCAAAAGTTCGACGTGCGGCTCAGGGAGTCGAGCAGACAGCAGAGGGGTTGGAACATGAACCGACAGGCTCACGATGGGCGCAGTCCAACGGAAACGTATTCACTAGTCCGTGTAGCGATGAACCGGAGGTCAGTGATGTCAGGGACCACAGGAGGGCACAACGCTTTGTCAGCCACCTGTGGGCCGCTCAGCTTGCTGAAAGCCTCCCTTGGCGTACCATTAGGGCCTATCGGTTCAAGCGTCCGAACCATATCAACGTTCTGGAGTGTCATGTGTACAAAACCTTCCTGCTGTTAGCTCCTATAAATCACCGGCTCGTAATTCTTCAGGATTCCATGGTAACCCTAGGAGCAGCCGCAAAGGGAAGAAGCTCAAGTGGGGCCCTTAACAAGATTCTTCGTCAAGCTATGGCTATTCAGCTGGCTAAGAATTTGTATCCTTCTGGCATCCATTGCCCAACATGGGCGTTACGAGCCGATGACCCTTCCCGCAGTCGACGTGTGCGTCCTGCTAGAATTGCTTTGCCTTGGTGGTTTCTAGCCTTGAAACAAGGGCGTCTGGAGCAGGCTCAGGATGAGCTTGACAACATTTCGGGAGCACCTCGGTCCTGGAACAGGTGGGCGCTTTTCACAGGTGTGGCTCTTTTGGCTGCTCGTGGTGACTTCTGCAGCTTTAGTGATTGGGCCACGTCCGCCCACTCAGCCCCGGGATCGCCGAGATCTCGAACGAGGACGTGTTGCAGCAGTCACAGCAAACCTGCGGGCTCAACTCTTTGCGGCGTTCCAGGATTGGGTGATGGAAGAGGAACCGCAAGCTCCTCCAGTTGCAGAGATTGCCCAGCGGGATCCAGTCCAGCTGGCACTTCTTCTGGAAGAGTACGGACGCACCCTGTACGAGCAGGGGGCGACCCGGAGGGACTATGCTGAGACCATCAACGTTCTGGTGCATTCCCTTTCACAAAGAGTTTCCTGGCGGGCCCTTAACCACATGGGAAACATTGTGGCCAGGGAAAGTTCATCCTCCCATGCCGCTGGTGCTCCTGAAAGCTTGTGTGACAACTGCATTAGCATGGGGTTGGAAGCGAATTGTTCTGAGTCTCTTGCTAGGCTTTTACGCCTTACTTCGGTGCTGCGAGCTCATCGCACTGAAAGTAAACGACTGTCTCATGACTTCAGAGACAGGTTGCAAGGACGTCGCCTTCCTGCGGCTAACACTGGTGAAATCCAGGACTCGAGGAGCCAGGATGCAAAGCGTCAGGTTAGACGTACCCTATGTCATCAACTTCATGCAGAGCTGTTTCAAGACTATGGAACCCGCAGAGAAGATATGGCCTCACTCTTCAAGCCTTTTCCGTGTGAGACTCCAGCAGCTGCTCCAAGAGGTGGTCGGTGACCCACACATTTGCGTGCCCAGTTCTTTACGGCCTGGTGGAGCCACGCACTGGTTTCGTGAGTGGGGCGAAGATTTGCCAAGGCTGCAATGGCGCGGGCGGTGGCGTCATTTTAAAACCCTCGCGCACTACATTCAGGAGTTAGGTTGCGTGAACGTTTTGGAGTCAATCCCAGTGCAGCGTCTAGCCAATCTGTGTGAACCAGCTTGCCAGCAACTGGCGCCGGAGGTGGATCTGCTTACGCAGGTCCAGGTGCTGATGGCAAAGTGCCATCGCATGTTCCCACAGCTCGTCACGTTGGGCAGTCACGTCCGAAGCGGTTGAGACCTTTTCCTACTCAGCAGTCCCGCCCGTCCCACCCCAGTAGTGTATTTGGGGAAGACGGGTGCGTAATTATGCGCTCTCAGCTGTCTTCGAATGTGAATTCCTTTTGTGCAGAGCTTGGGGATGGAAAAAGCTGGCGAAGGAGCGATCACAAGTTGATGATACAAGCATGTCAGCCATGCTTTTTGAAGAGAAGCAGTATGCTCCTAAGCCTTTTTGCCTCAGCCGCCACCTCCCCGCCGACGGGTGCATAATTATGCGCTCTCAGCTGTCTTCGAATGTCAATTCCTTTTGTGCAGAGCATGGCGATGGAAAAAGCCGGCGAAGGAGCGATCACAAGTTGATGATACAAGCATGCTTAGAGTTCGTTGAGCTGTTGAGGTATCAATTTGTTGCTCCGGGCCACATCAATGTACTCGAGACTAGGGTTTACAAGACTTGGATTAAGTGGTGTGCTCGCCGCCACCCCCGCTCTCGCTTGCTGGGGCTCATTGACAGCCGCGTCCTCCTTGGTGAAGCCTTGGTGCGGCCGCTAAGGGCCGGTCTGCAAGTGGCGCCCTGTGCCGCGTCCTCCGCTCCACTCTTCCCTACGTCCTCGGTTCTGCCTTGTACCCCGGAGGCTTGCGTGTTTACTCTGCCAGCAACCGCGCGGATGGTCCCTCGCGTGGCGCCCCTCCTCCGGCCCCTACCAAGGGTTGGCCGTCTCGCTTTGGTTGCCAGCCGGTGACACTGTGCCTTTTGACTTGGTGTGTGCGGCGGCTTCTGTGCCACGTCGCCTTGGCCGTTGGGTTCGCTTGCTGCTTTTGCTTGCGGGTGATGTCGAGCGCAATCCTGGTCCTCGACATACGGGAGGGCCTCGCGGAAACCTCGACTTGCAGTCCGGTTTTGCGGCTGCCACGCGCCGCAAGATGGCGAACGCCCTCTCTGCCTTTACGGTGTGGCTCCAGTGTGAGTTTTGCCTGAGCTTGGACTCCATCACTACGGCTGCCCTGGCCTTGCGGGCCTTCGGCCTCCATCTGTATTCAGGTGGTTACCCACGCTACCTCCTTGTCTACGCCATCACCTCTCTCCGGGGCTTGTTTCCCCAGTTTCGGTCCCGGCCTGGCAGATTGACCGCAAGTGGCAGTTAGCCGAGCCAGGTGAATGCAGGCCCGTCATCTCTCAGCCGATTTTACAAGCGGCCATCGCCCTTGCGATTTGTTGGGAGTGGTACGACTGGGCCGCCATCACTGCCATCGGCTTCCTGTGCATGCTGCATCCTTCTGAGATGAGCTTTTTCGTCAGGATTGGTCTTCCCCGCCGACGCTCTTTCGCCAGACCCTGTTGCTTATGTTCATATTCGCAACCCGAAGACCCAGCGTTTTGCTCGCCGCCAACACGCGCGTCTTGAGGACCCTTCGGTCCTTGCCTTGCTCTCGGCTTTTCCAAGGCTCTATGCATTGATGCACGTCTATAGGCGTCAGTGGAAGGCGGTGATGAGTCGGCTGAGCGTCCCTCATCAGCTAGCTCAGCGCGGCGCTACCCCCGGGGTCCTCAGAGGATCCGGGGCCACCTTCATCTACTTGGAGACGGAGGACCTCCATTTCGTAGCCTGGAGGGGAAGATGGAGTAAGACCAAGACCGTGGAGTTCTACCTCCAGGAGGTCGCGGCTCAGTTGCTTCTTCACCGTTTGCCGTCTTGGTCTCGAGAGCGCATTCGCACTCTCGCATCATTCTCGCTTTGCCTTGTTGATCAAGTCATCGCCGCATGTGGCATTCGCCAAGCAAGCTAGAGATGGAATGCGTTTCCTCGGCGCTGCAGCCTGCCTAGCCAGCTTCGGCCCTCTGGCCGCCTTTCACCCTAAGCCCCTACGGTTGAGTCCTCGGGCCTCTCGGGTTTAGGTTGGCTTGAGTCCGTGGTCTGCGCTTCGGCCCTGCCTTCAGGTTCACTCCGCGAGGCAACACGCCTTGCGGCAGGAGACTTCGCGACTGCATGCAGGCGAAAATGGGATGCCAAATATCCCATGTCAGCCGTTTGATCGTGGCTTGTAGCTTTCTGCTCGCCCGCCCTCCTCGCCCCTGCCTAGCCAGCTTCGGCCCTCCAGTCTGCGCATCGGCCCTGCCTTCAGGTTCACTCCGCGAGGCAACACGCCTTGCGCCGGAAGACTTCACGACTGCATGCAGGCGAAAATCGGATAGGATTTAGGGTTTAGGGTCTACGATTGGCGAGGGCCAGTGAACCATTTGGCTTGGTATTCTTTTTTAGCAATATCCCCACCCTCCCAGAATCCCTTTCCATTGATGATATACATATTCATCTCTTGGTTTGAAACCACTTCATCAGATCAGCATGCTTTGAATCTTCCTGTGACTTGTGAATCCCGTGGCAATTTCGGGCCGTGGCGATCGCCTCGATCCGGGAAGGATATTTTTGTGGGGAGTTGCTCGGGTTTCAAATGTCGGGAAGAGACTTTTGCGTGTGTTCGGTTCCCGGGAAGGGTTTGCTGAACGCGCGCTCGAGCGACTTCGATGTTGACGAGTACTCTCGCGGGTTGTCGATCGTTTGGGGGAGGGTATTTGTGCTTGGTGCACTTTCGATGGATGTGTCGATTTCGGATGCCGCTCGACCGCATGCCTGAGCGGAATAAACAGTTCTTCCGCTCTGGTTTTGCATGCTGTTTAGCGAGCTTGCAAGCGTTCGTGCCTGGGGTGTGCTCTCTCTCTCTCTCTCTCATTCTCCCGCGTCAGCGGTCGCCGTCTGTCTCTTCGAACTCGCCTCAGCATGGTTCGGCTGCCCATCCCAACCGAACACAACGCATGCGGTCCGCTATAGCTGAGATCCGACGAGACCGGGTGAGGCAAAGCCCGAAGGTAACGAGGGGAAAGGGGACGGGCCGGCCGGTGGTAGGGCAAGAAATGGAGAGTTACCAGCAGGGTCTCTGCGGCCAAAGTGCTGAAAGCCCTAAGTGATCCTACGCGATGCCGCGATGGTTGAAATCGGAATCTCGCGCTTCTACTTCCGGTAGGCCCGGCAAGCAAGCGGAGCCACCAATGGATCGAACAGCTAGCTTTGGTCGACGGGGTTTGCTGTGGAGATTGGCGCGCATTGTTTTCTTGAAGAAAGCACCCTTCGGACCTTCCAGTTCTTTGCCTTCCTCCTCCGCGTTTTCTAGCTCTCATTCTTACTGAGAGCGATCATGTCTGATTAACACCCTATCAAGCACCCGCGCCTCAGCAGGTGGGGCAATTTGCGTTTGTGATCAAAGGCCATGCAGATGCCCTTGCCCACCTGAGCTTTCCGGAGCGGAGCTACGGATTAGCAGGCGAAGCGACCCTTGCGACCAACAGATAAAGGTCTCCTGCTCCTGCTGAGTTAACTTTGTGATTATGACGGTTGATGGGGCAGCGGTTCACCATTGTCGAGCCAAAGAGTAGCCTGCAGTTGTGGTGGTGATAATCGTCAGCGTGGATGGTGGATTCTCTTCAAAGCTGTTGTTCGTGGTCATTGCGGTCTCAGGGACGACACTCGAATATCACCCGCGCACCCACTCCCGATTGTGTTTGCCCACTTGAGTTTTCCGGAGCTGAGTTACGGATTAGCAAGCGAAGCGACCTTTGCGACCTGCTAAGTTAACTTTGTGTGATTTTGTATGTCGGTTACGGTTCACGATTGTCGCATGTTTCCTCAGTTCCACATCAGGGTTATTTATTCTATGTTTGCATTCATCTTTTGATAAGCATTCGTACATTCGGGTGTTCCTAAAATCAGTGCTCGACGCGTGGACCTCGGTTGTAGCCCCCGAGATCAAAACTCGGCATGTGGATCTCGGCGTGCTTTTCGATACACAAGGCTTCGATTCACGCGACATGAAAAAGCATCGGCCATTTGGAGATGTGGTGCCATCATGATCAAACGTGTACTCTAGTCTAGATCGTAATGAAAAGCGCTTGGAACCCCAGCTTCCGCGACATGGCCTGAAACTTGAGCTCGCGCGACTTGGAGACTACAAACCGTATCCACGCAGGTTTTGTGTCTGTAATTTTCAGTGATGCTCGGGTAATGTCCCTTCTCTAATCATTTTGTGGCGTCCAGCATGATCCGATTTGCCCACGAGTCGGGCATCCAGTGCACGCAGTCTAGCATCTCAGGTCGTTGGGTGCCATGCAAGGTTTCATGAAGTGTACTGTTGAAGCCTTCACCACTTAGCGGAAACATGCCAATCGCTGCCCGAAGGACCCGAAACTGCAATGAGCAGGTTTGCCAACTGCCGCGATTTTGCTGATGGATGTAATGTAGATGCAGTCGAAGGTCAGAAAGGTTCGGCTGGCTACCGACTGATTAGCGGTCGCAGCGTCAGCGGTATGGCTTTTTGTTTGCTTCTACAAGAAATGGGCTTCATGGGGGGTCGAGCAGGCCGTGCCTGTAGGCAAGAGAGGCTTTTGACCAATTGTGTTCTTTGGTCTTCTTGTTGGTTTGCTTGTGGTGGTGGTGGGGATGGTAGTGAGTCGTGAGCGTGACGGCGATAAGGCAGCGAGAAGGACACCCGAGCCCAAAACCCCAGCAAGGCAAGCAAGATTTCCGTCGTTGCAAGGTGCCCAGACGACCCTCGTGGGGCAGACTCAAATTGGTGAGGACGAGGTCTTGCGGTGCGAGCGGTGCGATAAGTCGAAGTTCTTGATACATGTGCACGTGCCATGTCAGGACATGGGCTGCAAAGAGGAGGAGGAGGTTCTCTTGGGTTCCGTTTCACAGCTGTCAGTGCTTCTGGCATCCGCCACTGCCCCAGTGCCACAACCAAACCCGTTCTGCTTCGAGTGCAGCATAGTAGGAACGGGTTGCCGCCGAGGATCGCGAGGCCGCAGGTCCGAAACCGTCAAACTTAAAGGGACGTCCAGAGACTCATGGCGAAAGACAGTTGATGCATTCGAAATCATGATAATTCTGCAGTCATGTATATATATATACACATACACAAGTTACGCAAAACCAGAATAATAACCATAGGCACAACCAACAACAAAACACAGTAGTAATAAACACAAGAATAATAGTAGTAGTGACAAATGGTAATCATCACACTGATACTGACATTGGTACCGAAACTAAAACTACAACTAAGACTAGTACTAGTACTGATACTAATTCTAATACTAATGCTAATACTAATACTAATGCTAATATTAATACTAATACGAATACGAATACTGATACTGATGCTGATGCTGATGCTGATACTCATACAGTCATGCTGTTGCTAATACTACTACGCATACTGATACGAAAACTAATAACAGTTATGATAAGAATGACAGTAGTAATGCTAACCAAAGCTAATACTGATACTTATACTCATACTCATACTGATACCGATACCAATCCCAGTACCACTCGCCAAACCATACCAATCCAACCCTATCGCAATACCAACACCAATACCACATACCACATACCGCATACCACATACTACTACTGCTAAGGCTAAGGCAAAGACAAACACCAATCCCGATCCCAATGCCAGTGCTAGTACTCATGCTAATTCTGAGGCTGTATATTTTAATTCTAAACTGTATGTTCGTGCAGAATGCATACGCGGTTCATGCAGTATTGTTGTGCTTGTCGTTGTGCTTTCGAGATGGTGTCATTCTGTTCGGATGCGGCGTAGAAATTCAGCACCTTGCCCTTGTACGGAGCTGAGGCGTTTTTCTAGATTAAGGATTGGTAGCGTTACTAGTGATTCTACGACATGGAAGAGGGCGCATGCCCCACTGGCTACATGGCCGATTTTGGACAGGTTCTGCATCAGGAACACCTTGCGCTTCTTGACCGTCTTGCAGAGCCTAAGCCCAAGACTTGACTGTAGCACCTTGCGGAGGTTTTTATTGCATCAAGGCTGTCTTAGCTTGTTTGTCGCATCTTCATCCACGCCCGAATGCTTTCCACTAATGTTTTCCGTAGTAACAACCCACCACCAAAGTCAGTTTTGGCTTGGGCGAGAAATCCTTGGCACGGTATACTGTCTTGAGAGTCCCGGACTCTGGATCGAGTCAGCTTAAATTTGTGAATGTCTCTACTGAAGCTTGCTCAGCTTTTCCTTTTGTGCGTCTTCCATTTGTCACATCACCTTTCCGCATAGAGTGCGGTGGAAGTGCAGGAGCATATTATTGTTATTATTGCTTTAGTTTGAGCTTAGCCTTTGATTGTTTGCGCGCGAAACTCTTGTGGAGCCCCAGGTTGCAGCAGCAAGCGCTGAGAATCCAAGGGGATGCGCATGGTGGGGAAGGCGAAGCGGAGCAGGCGCCCTGCTGTTACAGCTAAGCAGCCAAGCCAAGCAGCGAAAGCCATGATGCTGCAGGTGTTGCGTGCTCGTTTCGAGCAAGTAACCGTGGATCTCGAGGAGCAGAAGACAGAATGGTGTCCCGACAGAGGTCGTTCGAACTCGAAGGTTTGAGAGACAGAATGAAAATTGAAAGTTTCAAGCATTGAATGTGTGAAAGGTGCTGGAGTTCGAACCTTTGGGCTCCCTAAGCGAGCGGGCGTCAAACCTCAAAGTTTTCGAGCTCGAAAACTTCTAACTTTCCACACTCTCGAAGCCTCTCAACTGTCGAACTTTCGAGCTCGACTAGATGAATCGAATTCAAACTTCAGACTTTTGTCGCGGCCGAGTGCTTGTTTGTCATGCCTGCGACCATGCCCGGAGGTTTGGGGGTGGGCGGAGGCTGGGGCAGTTCCGGAACCCCGTAGCTTCCAGGATAGACCGATTGAAATCAGGAGCTGAATGGGCGTCAGCGACGGCAGGCTGCGACATGCAACGGCAGGGCTTGCCTGGAAGCTGGTATGTTGCGTGGAATTGCAGGAGATGGTCAGCTGGCGACATCGCGGCAACCTGAGCATCCTTGCAAAGCCACACCCTGCCAGAGCTCTACGTTATGCGGGAGGGTTTTCTGCCTCTTCGGCGGGTGCCCAGGCGTTCGGCGACATGTGGTCTCCTGGCCGGCACAGACAGCACTGGACATGGAGGACTAGGGCCGCTGTCAAGGCCCAATGTCCTGAGCCATCCTGGTTTTCCTAAGTCGGTCGGAGGATCACCTTAGCCGGGCGCACGACCTCTTCACTTTCTGGTTCTTCGAGGCAAGTTCATGCCTTTCTCGTTTTTCGCAGAATCGCACACAGCTGAAGTGCCCAGATGCGCGAACGCATCAAGACGTTGCTGGACTCCAAAGCCTCCCAGAAGCCTGTCTCGCTCCTGTCGCCCATTTACGAGGCTCCTTGTATCCCCTTCTGATCCAGCTTCGCTGTGGAGTGTACTTCTCACATGGGCAGGACTAGTCCGTCCAAGGTCCAGACAGGGCAGACGGGATGCGATGAGTCAACACAGAGCGATAGGGGGTGTCAAGGATTTTAACACAGTAGTACTGATAAATAAGGTTTGTGTCATTTGATGTTTTGCACTTAATTCGAGTCCTGCATGATTGGCTTGTCTGTGACGGCTGCGGGCATCTCAACTGCGACGAATGCGTATGCATCAAAGCAGCCGAAAATTTCAGGAGAGACATGGAGAGACAAATGTGAGACTACGGATTCGGCATGTTGTCGCCAAAGGGTGCAGCTCTTGCCGGCCGTGCTCGACCGTTTCAGCATGTCTGCAGCGCAAGTTGCCTTGGTTCACGGAAAAGTAGGCCACAGAAAGTTCTCGACCATAAAGAATGAGAACTTCCGGTCAAGTCTTGGCCGGTTCGGAGCACACTCTTAGTGTCCAAGCCTCAACTCGATGTGAGATGGCTTGCCTCAATGGCATCGCAGATCGGTGCTTAGATGATTGTTGCTCGCGTGTTTGTCTCAAGCTTAACAAAACCCAGCAAAACAGTGCAGTGGGGAGGAGCGACTTCGAGTTCGGCCAGCAGCTGGGCCGAGGAAGCTTCGGAGCCCAACCGTCCCGTTTCTCCCGCATGTCGTGTAATGGCGGCACCTTTCTGCTTCTGGCAGGTGGTTTTCAAAGTTCGGAGAAAAAGCGACGGGCTCACCTGTGCGGGGCATCCAAGTCGGGAAGATCTGTCACGCCGTGAATGTGCGTAACCAAGTCAGATGGGCACACCAAAGGTCTGCAAACAGATTCAGTTGAGCAACTGCAAGCAGCGAGCGCGCGATGAAGCCAACAAGGAGGCCTCCTCAACAAGAGCCGTCTCGTAGTACGTTGCCAAACGTGTTGGGGGCCGCCGATCAACTCAACTTCTGCCCTGCTCCAGGTAAATCTCCTCAGACGAGTCTCACATGGTTGCAACTACATCGTCCAATATTTGGGATCGTTTTTGGTACGCGGCGAAGTTTTTGTGATATTAAGCGATCAAACTGATGCGACTATGCATGTTTTCAGGAAGGTGAGGCTTTGCACATCCTCATGGAGTACTGCGAGAGAGGCTTGCGCATGCTTGCGCTGATGATGTGACCGATGCGTAGTTTGAGCTGCACGGCTGCAGGAGACTTGTGCCAGTTCCTCAGGACTCGCGACGAGAGCCTGGAGGACGCTTCTGAGCCTACCCCCTATGCTGCTGCATTTTTTCATGTGAGCTTTCATGTCTGTGCTCATCACAGCTGAAGCTTGCCAAGCTGCTGGTGTTCAGTGGCTTTAGTTTTCTCAAGCGGACAGAAGCGAGACGCCTTTGCGCGACTGGACAGGAGAGAGCGATCTGGAAGTATTTGTTGCAGATTGGCCTCGGCTTAAGATGGCTTCACCAGAACAGGCCATTTCTGCAGGGCCTGCAAGGGATGGTGCAGCAGTGCATCGACGCGCAATCGCTCTGGTGCCACCACGGCACAGGATTCTGCACCGTGACATCAAGGCAGGTCGAGCATGTGAGGCTTTGGTCACTGAGATTTCGTCCTAAGACCCTGAACGTGTTCCTCAAGACCAACGATGATGTGCGATTGGGTGATCTTGGTGTGGCCAGCTCAGGCTTGACATGCAGCTCGAGCTACAGGGCCATGAAAGCAATCGTATACAGCCTGTGCCTATGCAAAACAAGTTCACCGTCTTAGCATATCCATGACTGAGAAGCACTATGTGCGGGTTGGCAGCCCGGCTGCCAGTGAGCAGTACCGCACCCATCAAAGCTTTGAGGCGATAATGTGGAGATTAGGATATCGCTAGCCCAACTGCAGCGTGAAAGAACCTTTCGCCTTGTGCATCTTCGTTCCCGTCGCGAAGCGTGAGCTGATGCATATACCCTCGAAGTTTTCCCACTGCTGTGCAAAACCGGGATTGAGAGCCTGGATGGACCTTCGTGTCACGGATGAAGCGACCATGCGGCCCAAGTCTTGGACGCGAGCAGTTCTACGCCTGCCGCATGCTTTTCGAACAAGCAGAAAGCCCTGCACAATACTGGAAAGCGCATAAGAAACATAAAGAAGCGACAGATTAACCGAAACGGTTATCATCTCGAGTTCCTCTTCCGACCCGCGGCCGAACGAGCCCAGGCGCACGCACGCGCCACACCGTGGATGCGTGTATGTGTCCATTTGTGTACATGTATGTGTGTCTGTGTTTGTGTGTGTGTGTGCGCGCATGTGTGCATACATGTATGTACGTCGGTACGTGCACATTTGTAGGTCTGTAAGCATGTAGGTATGCCTTCAGGTATATATGTAGGTCGGTATTCATGCACAATATACATATACATATACATATACATATATATATATATGTAGGTATGTAAGCTTATACATATGTAAGTAGGCGCATAGGTGAGTAAGTGAGCGAGTGAGAAGGTAAGTGAGTAGGTACGCAAGTATGTATGTCGGTTTGTTTGTCTGCTCTCCTGCATTGTGACAATAACACGTTCCCTTTTCCCCACAGACTTTGTCAACACCTTGTTGGCTCAAGACACACTTTGCTGTGCAGACTGAAAGACGCAGCTGAACTTCAGGGTTGACTTTGTGCCACAGTCGAGTGAACTGACATAGCTGCTACTTTAGGGTAGTTTGTTGTGCATCTTGGAACGTCGTACTTTCGCATGGTAGCGGAGCTGAAAGCTCCAAGGAACTTTGGATAGAAGATGGCGATAGGAGGTGAAGGCGNTTTCAGCGGCAATCCTGCCGACTGGGAAGAATGGTCATGGAACTTTAAGGCCTACATTTCGATGTTCGAAACAGGTGCTGTAACTTTGATGGATCGAGCTGAACTTCGAGCCGAAGAATGTCTCGATGAACATCTGCAGGTGACTTTGGACACCGGTGATGTCGATGCGGAACAGACCGCGAACCGAGTACTTTTCTCCCGGAAGTTACATTACCCACTTTCGCAACTTGTAAGAGATTCGGCGAAACTTATCGTTCGACAAAATGAAGACAGCAACGGCTTTGAGACCTGGAGGAGACTTTACAAGAAGTTCTCGCTGCCAGGAGCCACGCGGAGCACGTCACTTTTGACGCAGCTTCTGGATTTCAAGTTCAACCCAGCGACCTTTGAGCAGGACTTTAACGTTTGGGAAACAATCAAGATAAGGTATGAACGACAATCGGGTCAACCTTTGCCTGATGGTGTACTTGTAGCAACTTTGCTAAACAAGACAACAGGAGCTTTGCAACAACACCTTAGGTTGAACGCCCGAACTTTGCAAACCTATGCACAGGTACGCGAGGTTATTCTTGAGTATCATAGATCAAGACTTTTGATGAACCCAGTTGCACAAACTTCGGCTAATGCAACCTTTGCAGGCGGAGCCTCGGCTCCCATGGACATNTCAAGACTTTTGATGAACCCAGTTGCACAAACTTCGGCTAATGCAACCTTTGCAGGCGGAGCCTCGGCTCCCATGGACATAGGTGCCCTAGCGGCAGCCTTATGGAAAGGAAAAGGAAAGTAAAAGGAAAGAAAGGAAAAGGACAAGGAAGGAAAGGAAAAGGAAAAGGAAAAGGAAAAGGAAAAGGAAAGGACTTTTCGAAGTCATCCGGAAAGGGAGGTCAACATTGGAACTTTATGATGAAAGGCAAAGGAAAAGGAAAAGGAGGAAAACCAACTTCTAGCTNAAAAGGAAAAGGAAAGGACTTTTCGAAGTCATCCGGAAAGGGAGGTCAACATTGGAACTTTATGATGAAAGGCAAAGGAAAAGGAAAAGGAGGAAAACCAACTTCTAGCTCTACTTCGGCTTGCTGGTCGTGTGGTAAGACAGGACACTTTGCAAGCAACTGCCCGAACTACCGTGTTTCAGCTGTTGAAGGAGAAGAACTTTACCCGTCGGAGGACACAGGAGATTGGCCTCACTTTGNGCTAAGGCGAGCTTCAGCCCGAGCACTTTGCTCATGTCGGCTGTTGTTCTCGGCAACTTTGGTTTGGGGAACACTTTCAGCGTTGATGGGATGACGAATGGAGTTGTAGACTTCAACTTTGGTGGTTTCGGTGAGTGTAGCAACTTTGAGCCTGAGGCCCTTGTGGCCCCGCTCGAGACTTTCTCCTTGAATGGTCGTACGGATGAGAACCAACGACTTTTTAGTGTTGGGGATCTCGGTCTTAAGAACTTGAACACGACTTTCAAGGATGTTGCTTTGGAAGAGCATTTGGTGGNGACTTTCTCCTTGAATGGTCGTACGGATGAGAACCAACGACTTTTTAGTGTTGGGGATCTCGGTCTTAAGAACTTGAACACGACTTTCAAGGATGTTGCTTTGGAAGAGCATTTGGTGGATACAGACCCCTGGATACTTTTTGATTCAGGAGCTGCTACGCATTGCTGTCCGAAGGACTTTGCTTCGGAGTGGCCACTTTTGCCACTCATAGAGCTCCACCTTTGAGGAGCATTTCGGGTCAGCCTTTGACGGTCTTTGGCAGGAGACTTGTGAAGGTTGACTTTGAGGGCCAGCCCTGCTTCTTGCACTTCTACGTCTGCGACGTTCNAGCCGAACACTTTGGAAACGCCAGATGGACACAAGGTACCCATCACTAGGCATGGTTCACTTCTTTTCTTGAGGCCCACTTTGGCACCTTTCGACAAGGAAGAGTTTGAGGTAGTGTGTCACACCTTTCACACACAGAGTGCTCAAGGTACCATTGTGGCCCCTGTGTTTCGACCTTTGGTTCAATACCATGTTGATAAGTGGGAGCTCTCGGGTAATACTTTGACCCGCATACACAAANTCAAGGTACCATTGTGGCCCCTGTGTTTCGACCTTTGGTTCAATACCATGTTGATAAGTGGGAGCTCTCGGGTAATACTTTGACCCGCATACACAAAAGAGCGAGAGCTACTTTCTTTTGTCCCGAAGGGACTAAGGATCGCCCCGTGGACCTGAAAGACATTGCAGATGAACGCGTAACCTACTTTGAGTACGCAGACGGCAGAAAAGAGACTTTCACCGACAACTGGCGTAAAGCAGAGAACCCAAAGGGACCTTCTCCTGAACGCTTTGTTGGCAAGNCTGAACCGACGCCTTTGAGACAACCGCAACCTGTCCCTCAACAGCAACTTCAGCAAACAGAGCCAGAGGCCCCACAACCACTTTTCAAGCAACCAACCAAAGGCCTCAAGGAGCAAAGCGCCGAGGACACTTTTCGTCTGCGCCTTCAGCAGACTTCTTCAGGAACGCCGGACGACTTTCGGAAGGCTTTGCTTGAGCAACTTTCAGAGAAGGACCCGGCAACAGGCCAGCCTTACACGCACGATTTGTGGCTTGACTTTCCGTCTTGTTGGGTGCGTGTACACTACGAGAATAGGAACATACTTTTTGTGCCAGAAGACTCACTCACACTTTGAAGAGCAACTCGGCAACGGACGCATGACTTTGATTGTGCGCCCAGACACGGAGGAAGTGCCATTTTTGGCATGCTGACGTTTGGCGCAAGAACGGCGCTACTTTGATCAGCTCTCCGTTTGTCGGAGCCACTTGCTTTGAGAAGGCAGACTTGCAACTTGTTGAGTGCGAGCCAGAAGCTCCNTTAAGCAGCCGGGCGAGCCCACTTTGACGGAGCGGCTTGAGCATGAGTTGACACACTTGCCTTTTAAGCCCTGGTGCGAGGTTTGCGTGCGAGCCAAGAGTAAGCAGGCCAAGAGCCGCCGACTTTCCTTGAAGCAGCCTGTGCTGCAGATGGACTTTAGGAAAGAACCGCTGTTCGGACCACTCCTTGTTTAGTGTTAGAACTTCGTTGTTGATGTCCTTTCGGGCATGGCACTTGCAGTTGTGATTCCCACCAAGGCACGCACACTTTACTCGCAGGTGGAGTTGCGTCGCTTTGTGCTTGAAACCGGACGAACTTTCGGTGTATTGCAAGCGGATCCTGAACCTGCCCTCCTTGCGATCGCCACTGCTGTGACCGGAGAGGTTGGTGGACTTTCACNGCTTTGTGCTTGAAACCGGACGAACTTTCGGTGTATTGCAAGCGGATCCTGAACCTGCCCTCCTTGCGATCGCCACTGCTGTGACCGGAGAGGTTGGTGGACTTTCACTTCGCAAGACATCGGTCGGTTGGAAACAAGCACAGGGCACTGTTGGTAACATGCAAGCTACTTTGTACGGACAGATCAAGGCTTTACGCCTTGAGGTTCTCGAGCGCTACGACGTTGACCTTTCGGTGCACTCTGCACTTTTCACTTGGTTGGTGCGTCATGCGCAGTGGCTTGTGAACCGTTACCTTTGTAACGCGGAAGGCACGACGGCTTTCNAACAAATCACAATCTTGAACGTTGTTGATGTCCTTTCGGGCATGGCACTTGCAGTTGTGATTCCCACCAAGGCACGCACACTTTACTCGCAGGCGGAGTTGCGTCGCTTTGTGCTTGAAGCCGGACGAACTTTCGGTGTATTGCAAGCGGATCCTGAACCTGCCCTCCTTGCGATCGCCACTGCTGTGACCGGAAAGGTTGGTGGACTTTCACTTCGCAAGACACCGGTCGGTTGGAAACAAGCACAGGGCACTGTTGGTAACATGCAAGCTACTTTGTACGGACAGATCAAGGCTTTACGCCTTGAGATTCTC
>BGNK01006004.1:0-31806 GCA_003297005.1 Symbiodinium sp. clade A Y106
TATGTTGAGCCAAGATACCCCTCATGTTGGCCTATGTTGGAGCCAAGATACCCCTCATGCTGGCCTATGTTGGAGCCAAGATACCCTTCATGCTGGCCTATGTTGGAGCCAACATACCCCTCATGTTGGCCTATGTTGGAGCCAAGATACCCCTCATGTTGGCCTATGTTGGAGCCAAGATACCCCTCATGCTGGCCTATGTTGGAGCCAAGATACCCCTCATGTTGGCCCTCATGTTGGCTTATGTTGAGCCAAGATACCCCTCATGTTGGCCTATGTTGGAGCTAAGATACCCCTCATGTTGGCCTATGTTGGAGCCAAGATACCCCTCATGTTGACCTATGTTGGAGCCAAGATACCCGTCATGTTGGCCTATGTTGGAGCCAAGATACCCCTCATGTTGGCCTATGTTGGAGTCAAGATACCCCTCATGTTGGCCATGTTGGCCCTCATGTTGGCCTGTGTTGAGCCAAGATACCCCTCATGTTGGCCTATGTTGGAGCCAAGATACCCCTCATGTTGGCCCACATGTTGGCCTGTGTTGAGCCAAGATACCCCTCATGTTGGCCTATGTTGGAGCCAAGATACCCCTCATGTTGGCCCACATGTTGGCCTGTGTTGAGCCAAGATACCCCTCATGTTGGCCTATGTTGGAGCCAAGATACCCCTCATGTTGGCCTATGTTGGAGCCAAGATACCCCTCATATTGGCCCACATGTTGGCTTATGTTGAGCCAAGATACCCTTCATGTTGGCCTATGTTGGAGCCAAGATACCCCTCATATTGGCCCTCATGTTGGCCTATGTTGGAGCCAAGATACCCCTCATGCTGGCCTATGTTGGAGCCAAGATACCCCTCATGTTGGCCTATGTTGGAGCCAAGATACCCTCCATGTTGGCCCTCATGTTCAAGATACCCCTCATGTTGGCCTATTTTGGAGCCAAGATACCCTTCATGCTGGCCTATGTTGAAGCCAACATACCCGTCATGTTGGCCTATGTTGGAGCCAAGATACCCCTCATGTTGGCCTATGTTGGAGCCAAGATACCCCTCATGTTGGCCCTCATGTTGGCCTGTGTTGAGCCAAGATACCCCTCATGTTGGCCTATGTTGGAGCCAAGATACCCCTCATGTTGGCCCTCATGCTGGCCTATGTTGGAGCCAACATACCCGTCATGTTGGCCTATGTTGGAGCCAAGATACCCCTCATGTTGGCCTAAGTTGGAGCCAAGATACCCCTCATGTTGGCCTATGTTGGAGCCAAGATACCCCTCATGTTGGCCTATGTTGGAGCCAAGATACCCTCCATGTTGGCCTATGTTGGAGCCAAGATACCCCTCATGTTGGCCTATGTTGGAGCCAAGATACCCCTCATGTTGGCCTATGTTGGAGCCAAGATACCCTCCATGTTGGCCTATGTTGGAGCCAAGATACCCTCCATGTTGGCCTATGTTGGAGCCAAGGTACCCTTCATGCTGGCCTATGTTGGAGCCAACATACTTTCGGGTTTAGGCCTTACTAAGGAACTCATGGGCTCTAGAAGGGTTTTAGAGGCTTCGCACTTAAGGAAAATGCTCTAAACTTGAAATCATATTGCGCATCCCCCTGGCATGTAGGGTAGATGTCTGTAGTATACAGACCATCTAAGATCCATAGTGTATAGTACGTCTTAGGTGGGAGTTCCCTCATATACCCTAAATGGTCGGATCCTTATAATAAGGACCCCAAGATAAGGTACCCCTAATTTTCAGGAAACTCTTAACCTTTAAAGGAACCCGTATAGATCCCTTTAAAGGTACCCCTTATAGTAGGTCTTATGTCTTATGAAGCCAATGTCTGCGACGAGGTGCCCAGTTCGTGGTCGCACATTCGATCACTGGCTGGTAGGCCAAACCTGAGTTTAGGGCTTATAGGGTTTAGGGTGTTTTAGGGCTTAGGGTTTATAGGGTTTAGGGTTTATAGGGTTTAGGGTCTCAGGGCTTATGACTCTATACAACCTGCTCTTTTATAATGTAAGGGCCTTAATAATTAGAACAGGGCTTTGGCGGTTCCTTGTTATAGTTCTAGTATAATATACCCCCCCCAAACCCGATTCTAATAATTAGTAAGGCCCCTGCATTAATAGGGCCCCAAAAAAGCACATAAGCAAAAATTAGGATAGGGATATCCCATATAAACACCCTTATAATGAAGCCCAATAAGGTAGGGATATCCCCTTTTGGGGTCCCTAAATTAAGTCCTCAGGAAGCAAGGCTCTTTGGGGTCCAGGCAGGGAGCCAAGCAAACCTAAGAGGAAACCCCATCCTTCGTGAAACACCGTCTTATGAAAATGTCAAACAGGCAAGTCCTGTCTTATAGATACGGAAGTTTCCGAAAATTCGGTGTACCTTATTTTGGGGTCCTTATAATCAGGATCCTACACTATTTAGGGCACTATTTTCGGGCCCCCTGTTCTCGGCAAACCCCCCCCCACACGTCCGTTACAATCTTGCCATACCCCTAAATCCTGAACTCCGGCTCCAACTGCAAGGCCGTAAGAACTGAAGGACCCTCTCAGGTTACCCACAGGCTCTTTAGGGGGTTTAGGGGTTCAGGGTTTAGGGAAGATCCTTTCTGGGACTACCTGAAAGGATCCTATATGAATCCCAAAATGGAACTACTACTGGTATGGAGCCTAGGGTTAGAGGGCTCGCGGATGCTGAACACAGGCGTCGATGTTGTTGAAGAGGTGGTGCTTGGAGGTTCATGGCTAGTTATAAGTAGGGTCATAAGCAGGGTAAGCATACTGGTAAACCATAGTATGGGACGTATAACTCGCCATGAACCTCCAAGTTTTGTCGAGTTCTATCGGGATCTATAGGTTTCGGGCTTAGGGTTTAGGGTCTCTATCATCCTGAACCAGAAGACCCATGAATCCCTCGTACGAGGGTATTGGGGGTATGTTGTCGTGTTGTCTTACCACTACTACAAGGCATGATACCTCATGCCAGACCTTACGGCCGAAAGCAAAGAGCTTTGCACCCCAACCTCTGAAACACCCTCAACACTGCATCCTCAACCCGAAGTGGCTTAACCCCAAACCACTGTACTTGGAGGTTCATGGGTAGTTATAACTGGGGTTATAAGTGCCCTAACAGGGGTCATAAGCATAGTTACCTTACTTATAACCCTACTAATAACTACCCATGAACCTCCAAGTAGAGGTTCGTTGGGACTAGGGTGGAAGACCCTTGAAGCTTCAAGACGGGAAGCTAGAAGTAGGGGGGAATCAGGGCCAGGACACTGCATTACGACAGGGATTCTGTTCTTTAGGGTTACACAAAGGGCACATATTAGGACTTATACGATGCCCCTATGAGGCACCTGAGAACCCGAGAAGAACAGTATGTCCTGAAACCCCCATCTGCTTCCGGAAAGCACCACTTCTCGTTCTCGCACGGAATGCATCCAACGAAAACCAAGTCATCACGGAGGTGGACCAGCAACAGCAACCTCATCACGACGATCGGCGTCATTGGTTTCTTTGGCTACTCAAGTCTTATAGAGCCCTTATGGCACCTGTAGAAACCATATATAATTAACCTAAACTCTAATGGCCCTCATGCATATCGTTGCTTTGCAGGGTCCTTGTTCCAGGGTCTTCGTGCTTCAGCCTGGGTTTCCCTGGAATGGTTTGGGGCTTAGGTTAGGATTTGTAGCTTCTACGTGAAAGGTTACAGGCGTTTCCGTAGGGACTCTGCAAACATTCTTCCAAACCACCGAAGCATCATGCAAACAAGCCGAAGTAACCATCGACACCAAGAGGGCATTCTGAGCAACGGCTAACATAGTTTGACGGAGCGCTAATTCAACACATTCCCCCCCCCCCAAATACCCTAAATACTATACAAGACCCTAAACCATAAATCCTAGACCCCTAAACACTAAACCCTCAGAACCCTAAACCATAAATCCTAAAGGTCCTGTAGTCATCCGGGATGGGGCTTTCGGTCGGTTCATGAGGGCTTTGTGGTCTATAGGATCGACAGGGTCGACTTGGACCCCATACCTAATATGGGCGCCCTAATAGGGTTTTGGGGCCCATTTACTATAATCATACTAGGGAACCCCCCAAAATGGTATAGGTAATTACTAAGGCCTCTATATCACCTTCTCCGGGGTCCCGTTTTATGAATTCCTGATATAAGACCTCAAGAAAGCAGGCTTGTACAGAGGTTAAGGTGGGATTTGGTGGCTCAGGGCTTGTTGGTTTGGGGGTTGGGAGGTTGCGGTTTAGGGCTTAGGTTGTTGGGACAATTGTGGCTCAGCCGCCGACCACTGTAATGGCCTACGGTGCAAGAGCCGGTATGCATGATTGTGACCTGTGTCCCTAAGCCCTAACCCCCTGAACCTCTTCGACAACCGTAGCAAACCCGACAAAGCCCTGCAACTCCTAAACCCTAAAAAGCACCTCCGCCTAGTCGTTCAAAACACTGCAAAGCCGCCTACAACCCCACTCTATCGTAAACTCTAGCCTTCAGGATCAAAAACCCTGAACCCTAAACCCTAAACCCAAAATATTCTCAAATAACTATAACATATCAGTCGTTGTTTGTTTCCCGAACCCTAAGGCCCTAAGCCCTAAACCCTTAAACTATGCCAACACCCAGATCTCCGAGGCACATGAGGGTGCAAGAGACGACTCCAAGCAATCCCCGCTTGGGGCGGATGTAGCCGAGGTCGTGGTTTCGGTTCCTTTGGGTTCTTACGAGTTAGTTGGATGTTCTTTGTTGTACTAAGCTACATCTTTTTGTTGTGGTCTCGCCGCTCTCGCTTCCTCTCGGAACCAGAAATCCTTTCTCAGGGGGGTTGTACGGGCTTAAATAACGTAAGCTTCCTACAGTCAGGTGCTCTTTTGCTTACGCGGGCTTCACGAGGATTCCGCAATTTTGAGGTTGAGGTTTGAGGACTTAGGGCAGTATAGGACTCAATGGTAAGGGTTTGGTGTCTGAGTGGTTTAAGTTTGGGGATCATTAAAGGCTTCTCCGAAAATTCTCGCTGTCGGGGCTGATAGGACCATTCGTGTCAGGCTAACTGCTTGTTGCAACAGGAATTTAACGCAAACCTACTAGAGGGGCCTCAATGTATAACTACCAATACTATTTTGGTGGCCCCTTATCATAGTTGTAGTTTAATGGGCCCCAAAACCCTATTCTAACTATTAAGGCCCCTATACTTTATCACACTTATATAGGAGGGTTGCCTCTAGCTCTGTGACACTACTGAGTCACTACTGGACAACCTACTATGGGGGGGCCTTCACAATTACAGGATACTATTTTTTGGGGGGGGTCCCTATTATAATTATAGTATAATATACCCCAAGCCCTATTCTAATTATTGAAGGCCCCTGTTTGACTTGCTCGTCATGTTGCTTCTCTTTCGCCAGCAATTTGTGGCTATGCATACCCCGTTATTCGACGAAAGAACGGACATGTTCACTTATATGGGTCAACAGAAACCGACGATGCATGAACTCTACATACGCATAAGCATTTTTGCTTTGGGTACAGCCCAGCACTAAATTTCCTGTAAGACTTCCAGAGGCATATACCATGGGGTCCCGGGTTTAGGGCTCAGAGTCTCCATTCCCCCTCCTGCTTGTTGAAGCGTTGAGTTGTAGGCAATTGTAAGTCGGAGTTGGAGCAGTGAGTATTGGCAGTCAAGACCCTTACCCATGACATAGCCTCAAGTAAACTCATAAGGACCCTCAGGGGGCTAGGGGGAGGGGGGTAGGGGGCCTGAATACCTATAATAAGGACTTAATAAGGCCTATTTACGGAAGGATAGTCCTCTACCCCTCTCCCCCCTACCCCCCTAAAGGTCCCTATGATAAACTCGAGCTAGCAGGGAGGATTTCCCGTTCATTTCATGCTCAACTCATACCTCTCCCCTCTCCCCCTCTTTCCAAAACAATAACTATCTCTTAAAACACTTCACCACAATGCAAAACCAAAGCCACCACCCAAACCCATAGCTTAACATTGCTCATTACAGTATCCCCACACATCAAAACCCAAGCCACGAGCCACATCCCAAACCTCGACTTCAAACAACGAAGATCCCAACCTGAACTGGGAAAGGAGCCTCGAATGGAAACTGGACATACCCCTGAACTGAAGAAATCCCCTTCGGCATAATCGTATCCGGACCTCGACGTTCTAGCATACTTACAACTGACAAACCCTGCCAGCGAAAAGGCAAACAGTCTAAGGCACTTTCAAGCTTCTGGGCCCTATTGTGCCGCCCTTTGCAGCTTTCGCGGGGGGTATGCCTGGCTTGATGCTACATATCGCACAAGAAACTGCACAATGCGGCGGACAGATCAACCATTCCGATGCAGGCATGAAGCCTGTCACGAAGCTTGTGTTGCCACGGCTAAACTTGCTTCCACCAGCATCTGCGCGACCTTCATGTGAGCGAATAGAGATCCGTATCAGCCCAGCTTCCACCAACAACTGCACAACCTCAATACGGCCTTTCATTAGCGGATGCAGGCAGGGGAGCTGTGTGCACTTCTCTCTCTCTTGCAGGTCCGTCTTAGCACTGGCCTTTACCAGCACTTGCGCGACTTCAACCGTATCTAGCACCGGCTTTCCAGAGTACACGCGACACTTCCCTGTGGTTGTTGCGGGATGCAAGCCCAAGAGCCGTCTCATGGCCGTGCAGGATGTGCAAATCCTTGTCTGCACCGGCTTCCAGCAACATCTGCACAACTTCAACGTGGCCGTACGCAGATGCACACATGAGAGCTGTGCATCCGCTGGGGTTTCTCCGGTCCACGTCAGCACGGGCATCCAGCAGTGAGCGCACAGTCTTCACGTCACCTTTAGAGGATTCCAAGATGAGTTCGGTTGCAACGCTGTCCTGCGGTGCACTAGGGGCGGGCAGCAACACCAAGAGCAGGTCAGCAGAAGCATTGAGCAGTGTGGCATCGTCCAGCACACGGTTGTCCTTCACAAGCTGTTGCAAGCTCACTGGAATGCCATGAAGCATGCGCAGTTTCCTCTTCAAGCACTTGCAGGTTGTCACGTCCCCAATGTCTGCCAGCTTTTCTCCAGAAAACCTCCAGACTCGTATCATCATGGCGAAACATGAGTATCAAGGTGCCTCGAGCCAGAACGGCATAGCACACGTACTTGAGGTAAGGACACAATGAGACCATCCAAGCCTCAAATACGACGGTCATGAACAACCGGAAGATGCTGAACTGTGCATTCATCTTACACCTGTTATGATTTGTGCCTTGACTATCCTCTATGATCATCCTAGTAACTGGGATCCAGATACTAACTAAGTTAGTATCTGGGCACTGTCGAGTCTGGTAGTTAAGGATTCTGGCATCTCGCGCCAAGCCAGAAGAGAGCATGCTCCAAGAGCGCCGGGCGTGTGGTTCATCAGCGCTCCGTGTTTTTTGGGTTTAGGGTCGAGAGGTTAAAGGTTTAGGGTCTATAGTTCATATGTAAGCTGACGAAAGATACGCTCCTCCCACAAGTTGCTAACCAGGTTTAAGCCCAAATGAGCTAAATGACCCCAATCATACATGTACAAAAGACTCGCGTTTTGGGATACACGGTGGTTGCGGGGAGGATCTCTGTGTCGGTGCTGCATGTCGGATGTTCGGGTTTCGGGCCGGGCCCGCATACGGTCGACAGGGGTTCTGGGTCTTGATGAGCCTAAGCAGTGGAGAACCCTGGTCAGGGACCTCATTCTGAGAACACGTCTTGGGGAGTAGGTTTAGGGTTTAGGGTTTACTTGGAGGGGCAGGGGACTTAGCAAGTAAGGTTATAAGTAGGGTTATATTTGGGGTAACTCCATTTAGGGTACTTATAACTCTACCTATAACCTACTTACTAAGTCCCCTGCCCCTCCCAGCAAGCAGTGGACAACCCTGAGCTCCAGAAGCCTCGTCTCCAAATCCAAAACACTTACCCCCAAACCTTAAACCCCGAAGCCCAAATTCCTTCAGCCCTAAAGCCCCCCCCAAAGCCCAGATTGCAGCCAAAGCATCTTGTGCGAGTGGCAGTAGGCGAGCATCAAAACTGCTAAGATCGCCTTACCGTTCCGGGATTTCCGGGATCCCCTCTACACTACGGGTTTTGTGAAAGCTTAACAACAGACTTTCACAAACATCTGCGTATACTAAGGGTGTTGGGGTTTTGGGATGGGAGAGTAGGGTTCAGGGTTTTGGGTTTTGGCACCTGAGAATACAAAGGGGCTCCCTTCGTGGGTATTTAGTGGTTTTGGTTGGGACGTAAGGCCACAAAAAGGGCAAAAAGGCCTACGTACTGGCAGACACAGGATTCAGTGCTTAGGGCTTTGGTGTTTAGGGCTTACGGTTTACGGCTTTGGGGCTTTAGGTCATAGCTTAAAGTTTTAGGTTTTAGGGCTTTGGGATTTAGGGCTTACGGCTTTGGGCGTTACCCTAAACCCTAAACCCTATAGTACCCTCATAGAACCCTTTAAGGAACCCTACAACGTGTAGGACTGTAGGTTCTAGGGTTCATGGCTTTACGGCTTGAGCGGGATCAGGGCCCAGAGCGCTGGCATTTTGAGGATGGCTGTTTAGGGTTTAGGGTTTAGGGGTTTAGGGTTTAGGGGTTTAGGATTTAGGGGTTTTGGGTTTTGGGTTTAGGGGTTTTGGGGTTCAGGGTTTAGGATGGCTTTTGGTTGTAACAGGACCCTGCGGGCTTTCGGAATCGAGCTTCGATGTTCAGAGGGTACTTGGAGGTTCATGGCTGGTTATAAGTGGGGTTATAAGGCTTTCGGGTTCCTTTTAAGGGTTCTATAGGGTTTAGGGTTTAGGGATTAGGGTAGATATAAGTAGGGTTAACCGGGTTATAAGGGGTTTTGGTTTCCTTTTAAGGGTTCTGTAGGGTTTAGGGTTTAGGGTGGTTATAAAATGAGTCCCTAATATGGGTTACAAGTATAGTTACCCTACCTATAACCCTACTTAGAACTCGCCATGAACCTCCAAGTACCGAGTACTCACATCGATGCTGACTGATGTCGGGTCCATCGAGTTGAATTTGTTCAACCCTGCCTTGAAACTTCTCAGACAGAACTTTGCCTGCACCAGGTTGACCCCCGGCGCATCAGACTGCAGAAGACCCCTAAGGGTCTGTACCCAACTAGTATCTACTTTGGCCTTAAAGTAGTCCCTATATAGATACTTTGGGGCTAAAGTATATACTATTTGGGTACATGGACCCTGAGGGGACCTGCGATTTCTTCCAACGGAATCTTGGCGTATTGGCTGGTGCGTCGAGGGCACAAGCAGAGGCCTTGCCTTGGTGCGGGTGCAGCTCGCTGGCAGGCCAACTCGGGTGCGGCACATCCCGGGATGGAACGCAGCAGGAGCAAGCAAGGACGCCGCACCTACGAGCGAAAGTTTTGAACATGTTGCAGAGATTGATGTGAAATACGAGTCACGGATGTTATGCGTACCCTCAAAACCTAAACCCAAAACACATGGGAACCATATTCCTATTCCTACGGAGCCCCACTTAGAAACCTTCTACTGAATCTGTCAACCCCGCTTCATGCAAATGGCATGGCATCTGGAATTTGAACCTCATGGTTGGTATGTAATTATTCCAAGGCTTTGTCTAAACTGGATCCAGGAATTCAGAAGTTGGTTTGAGTAGTGTAAGGCCTTGAATAATGAGATTGGGTGCTTGGATATATCATGCCAGCGTAAACGGCACCAGCGAGGGGCTACCACGACTAACTATACACATGCCACTCTATGCTGTACCCCCCCCCCCCCCCCCNAACCGTATCAACCCTGCTGATACCCCTGGAACTCAACCTCTTCACCCTAAACCCCCCCCCCGCATACTCCCGAGCATACAGTCGCCTTCCAGCCACCATATAGCAAACCATAGATTTCAAGACGTCTTCCGAGTAGGCGTTACTGCTGTTTGACAAGGACCCGCATTCTCCATAATGGAACCGGAAGCACCACAACTTGCTTGGGGCACTTAAGCTAATGCAGGTTTGGTCCATCTGCGGTACTAGGTTAGCCCTCAGAGGTCCATGACAAATATTCGGAAATAAGGTGATCTGCGGCACAATGAAGGAAAATCATGCAATATCCCTAAACCCTAAACCCCTAAACGCTAAACCCCAAAGGCCCACCTAGTGGTAAGTTGATAACAAACCATAAGCCGTTTACAAGCAGACACAGGTCGGGGACTTCATTCTGAGAACACTTCTTAGGGGAGTAGGTTTAGGGTTTAGGGTTTAGGGTTAGGGAATATACTATCGTATAACGACATCGAGACTCTAAGGGGAGAGCCTCACAAATGTTAAGTTAACTATTTGGCATGCTTCCTTACTTCCTTGTATCCTAGATACTGTGAAGATGAACACTATCCAACAACATTAGTGTGGATATTGCCAAAATCTTATATACCGACCATTCAGAGAATACTCGGGAAGTGGGGACTCCGTCTCGAGGAAGCTGAGCCGGCGGCCACCATGACGAAGAAGGTGAACCACTGCAGGAACCACTTCATAAAGTAGGAGAGCCTGGCTGCGTGGATAGCTAACACTACATCATAACGCAGAGAGTCACAACCTCTTTAGTATGGTCGCTACACTTGTGTTTGGAATGGGGCTCAATGGGTTGGAGGGTTTAGTTTAGGGTGAACCCTGCACCTAAGACACCAAGCCCTAAATCTTACCTTTTGAAAACCTCGAACCTTAAGGACGAAAAGAACCCTAAAAGGGTTTAGAGTTCATATACCTTATAGGGATTCATACTATAATTCTATAGGGCCCCTTCTTTTAAGGCTCATTTGGTCCTTAAGGAATGCTAAGAGTGCGGTAGGGGAGCCCTAGGATCCTAAATCCCCTGAGACGAGGGGGCCTGAAGGCGCACTGTGGCCGGAAGATGGACAGATCCCAAGCCACAATGCCTGAGATAATAGGAGTAGGATTCTGGGGGGGGGTTATTAGGGTTTAGGGTGCGTGTGCGGTGGATACCTTCTGAGTGCGGATTATACGATTCAATACCTGCTTTCCGTGCTGGTTGTTGCCACTACCACTGCTTACTGGGTCGAAGGAGCTTCCACGTAAGGCTTGATGTCTGAAGAGAAGCGCAACTACTCGCCGGCACTCCTTTTGCAGAACGACGGCAATCGTTCCAATACCAGTTCTAATCTAACATATGTTAAAAAGCTGCACGTGTGAGAGCAAGACGGTTTCTGGGCTTCGTGTAGTGCTTGCCTGGTATACTACGTAGACCTACTGAGCCAACAAGAGCCTCCAGGTAGGCCGGTCTGAATCAAGGTCGTCCTTCCAGGTAGACTAGACAAGTCCCTTTTCTGCGGACCTCTAAAAAGGTGCCGAAACCGATCTAACTGTTCTTCACCAGGGCCACGAGGGGGACTCTCAAAAATGCCCACCTGGTGTGATGCGAAAAGGCCGGGTCTAGAGGGCCCCTGCCCCCGGTTCAGGACAAGTGGGTCGAAGCACAGCCCTACATCTCACTGGCCCAAAACCCAAGGAAATAAAAGTTGAAACTTTCAGAATCGTCTACCTTCTAAGAACCCCAAAAGTTGAAAAGTTGAAACTTTCAGAATCGTCTACCTTCTAAGAACCCCAAAAGTTGAAAAAGTTGAGTTTACAGCCAATAAGACATAGCCTAAGCAAGCCCACGACTCCAAACCTTCCATAAACCCAAAAAAAGCCAAAAGCCCTGAACTCGCAAATCCCACCTTAAGGACGAAAAGAACCTTAAAAGGGTTTAGGGTTCATATACCTTATAGGGATTCATAATATAATTCCATAGGGCCCCTTCTTTTAAGGCTCATTTGGTCCTTAAGGTAGACTCTCCAACTCTGTAGTCCCAAACGCTACATATCTGAAACGGAACTCAACCCTACTTGGAGGCCCTTTTGACATAGTAAGTAGGGTTAGTAAGGTGGGTTATGGAGATTATAATAGGATTTCTAAGGGATACTAAGTAGACTTACTAAGTCAATAGGGCCTCCAAGTAAACCGTAAACTACCATAGGGCCCCAAAGTAGTTCCTTTTTGGGGTTCGTAAATAGAATTCTATAAGGTAATCCCAAACAGGAACTACTTTGGGGCCTATGGGTACTGTACGGAAACTCTCTTAGCCCGCAGCCCCCAAAGGCAAACCTGGCCCTGCGCCTAGAAGCCCTACAGCCATTTAGACACGAACCCCCAACATCTAGTTAATTGTTCCAGCACTTAGGGATGTTTAGGGTTTGGGCTCAAGGATTTAGGGCTTCCGCTATAAAACGATCCGGCTGCCCCTAAACCCTAAAACTCCATACCCTCAAGCTCTGCCCCCTCCTTCAACTCTGGACCCTGAACCCTAAAACTCTAGCCTTAAACCCTTAAACTCTAAACCCTAAACCCTAAAACTCGAACCCTAAACCCTTAAACTCTAAATCCTAAAACTCCAAACGCTAAACCATAAAACTCTAACCCTGAACCCTTATTGGCCCTGCCATCCCCTCAGGCAGACACCCAGAGCCCAGAGCCAATCTTGTGTGAAGCCTCGGCCGTCTAGATGCAGTTTCTGAAGCGCACGGATTTTAGATTTCAGGGTTTTAGGATGGTTCAGGGTTTAGGGCTTCAGGGTTTACAGTTTAATTAGGGGTTTAGGGTTAGGGGCGGTTTAGGGAAGGGACGGGCGGTGGCTACTTGTGTGTGCAGCTGGTTCCGCGTTGATGGCAAGGTCAACGGTTTACACACTGTGCGCCGTCTTACCAGCGACGTAAAAGTTGCCGATACTCTTCATCCAGAATCCATAGTTAGCCTACACCTCACAGCATGAATCCTTGAAGCAGACCGTCATACCAAACACCGCCAGCAACTCAAAGCCCAGGCTGAGGAGAACATCTGTACGCGGAGTTTGCATGATTTGGTCCTGCGTCTTGAAAGCTTTTGCAAAATTACAACCCTTAATCTAATCCAAAAAACAGCCCTTGACCCTAAAGTTTCAGCTTCAAACTAAGCATTGGTGGTTGGGTGTGTTGCACAAAACCTAGACGTCTACGGCTCTGGCACATGCACGATGAAAGTGCCCATCGCAGTCTAGCGCTCCATCTTCAACAGTTCCGCGCCTCCATCCTTTCTGTACCACCAAATGGCCCTTAAAAGAAGGGGCCCTATACAATTATATTATGAATCCCTATAAGGTATATGAAGCCTAAACCCCTTTAGGGTTCTTTTCGTCCTTAAGGTAGGATCCCGGCCCGAACGCACCAAAAGCTGCGTTGGGAAAGGGGACTGAGGTAGCAGGTGAAGTTGAATCCAACACCGTAGATGTCGTCTCTTTCAGCTGGGATGTATGGCGACGCATTGTGTCGTCCTTTTGAGAACTCCAACTTATCTCCGAGCTGCTCTTGCTATTATTTGCAGAGAGGCTGATGTGTTAAAGCCGCTAGAGTCGCTATGCCCTGGGCTACCTGAGCTGAACACTTTAACGGAATCAGCTACCAGGATTTAGGGTCATAGGGTTTGGGGCTCCATGCCCCAAAGCCGTTGCGGATGATGCAGCACCTGTCTATTGGGTACTTGGACCCTTAGGCCTTATAAGGCTTAGACAGAGCTCCTTTGAATACGACCTTCATGGTTGTTTTTCGGTAATTTCGGGAAGTTTAGCGGCACCCTTACCAGAAAATAGATGGTGCAAATCAAGTATCGTAGCGCAGCGTGGCCCTGAAATTGGTCACGCAAGAACCTCCATAAGCTAGCAGCACGGTTTAGGGTTTAGGGTTTAGGGTTTAGCAGTAGCAGCATTCTTCGTCTACAACAAAAGCAAATCAAACGAACACTCCAGAACCTAGAAGCCCGAATCCAACAGTATGCTTGAAGTGCTCCAGCCAGTTTCTTGGACCTAATACCCCCAGGCCCCTAACCGGCCCTAACCTCCCCTGAACCTCAAACTTTAAACCAGAACCTGAATCCAAAGACCCAAACCTTAAACCGGCCAAGAGGCGGGTGTACGGCAGAGGCATCAGAGAAACGATCCAAAGCCTTAGTTGCAGACTTCCAAGCGCTACAACATTTGGTCGCATACCGCACTTCAAGGGGGTATCTTTTGAAGCGAAGGACAAGGTTCTGCAGAAGCTTTATGATTCTGAAAGGTTGAGCCGGGATGCTTGGCAGGCTCTATAACATGAAGTGTTTGTAGGGGTTGATAATCTGACAAGCTGAAGGACACTGAAGGAGCATCAGCATCCTCACGCACTCTTTGCGGTTGGGGCATCGAAGGAAAACCAAGAAGCCATTCCTCAACACCCCACACCCAAAGCTCTAAGAACACCAGAGGCCCGACTTTCTCGACTGTCCCATAGCGCACACCCAAAACCCTAAACCCCGAAAACCCTAAGCTCAACACCCAGAACACCCACCTCGTGGAGACCTCGGTGGGGTTCAAAGTTGCACTTCAGCTACGTCGGTTCAAGACGTCCTGGATGCTAGGACAGCGAAGTCCATATCGGGGCCTCGTGTTTGAGGACTAAGGTTTGAGGTACCCAGAGGGTCCCACATACACTACCATTATGGAATTAGGTCCCCAAAACCAAAACAGGGATGGTTTTTTTGGGGCCTAATTCCATAAATAGTGTATATGGACCCTCTGGGGTATGTACGGTTGATGGACAAAATCCTGCATGACCCTAAGGACCCTAAACTATGGGAATTATGGTATATTCCTTATTATGGGTCATGCAGGATTTTGTCCATCAACCGTATGAAGGCTGAGCCTGAGGATTTAGCGTTCAGGTTTAGGTTTTTTTCGGATTGGGCTAGGGGTTCCTGGAATTCCATCTGGGTCCTGTGGTATCTTCCGAAAATGAATCTAGACTCTCCTCAGCCCTAAACCAAAACCCCGAAAACCCGATGCCATAAAACCTTCAACCTGCGGCAGCCGCCAAGGGACGTTTGCAAGCAGGTGATCATGATGATGATCATCCGGAACTCACCATGGTCCGACTCTGCCAGCCGTCCTTCACTGGGTTCTTGTCATGTAACCTACTGTGATTTGGATTAGGGTGAGGCTTGGTGCAGCAGGGAAACAAGGCAAACAATGTGCACCGCAGGTCTCATGCATGCTGAGAACATGTGGGGCCCCTGATCATTGGAATCTAGGGTTTAGTGTGTATTATACTATACAGAAATATGAAACCCATGGCCAACATATTAGATTCGCGAACCCTAGACACTACACCAAAACCCCCAAACATCCCCAAACTCCAAAATTGCTTGGCAAAGCTGCCTCACCCACAGTTGCTTCAACGGAGTACATGTAAGCCCATTGGCACCGGCGTTTGGCGACTCAGAGCGAGGGCAAGTACCATTACCGTCCAAACTGCACAATGGTCATCTGCACCCACCACCGGCCAGCAATATGAGGGCCTTAATTCTTGTGACTACCTCACAGTATGGGTATACAGAACTGTAGCAGGATGTTGATGCCTGCGATAATGATTCAAGCCTCTGCATTATAGCGTGATCTTGGCATACGGCACTCCCATGCGGAGGGCTGTGTACAGCTTCGTGGCCAGGAGCTCCCATATCATGGACGTTCCATGCAGGGCGTGCGTAGGATGTAGGCCACGGTGCAAGGGCTCTAGGAGTTCCTCCTTGATTTTATGTTCAACATCATCCCTATAACCCTGAACCCTGTAGCATCCTGTAGAACATCATCCCCCAGCATCAGCCCGGCCTAGCCAGCTCGTGTGCTTCTCGGTACGGATCAATCGTCGAGCTTTCTTCGTGTGGTCCATGTCCATCGAGCCTAGGGGAGGTTTTGAGGGTTTAGGGTTTTAGGGTTTAGGGCTTTAGGGTTTTAGTGTTTTAGGGTTTAGGGTTTAAGGGTTTAGGGTTTAAGGGTTTAGGGTTTAGGGTTGAGGGTCAGCTCTAACACCCATGGGGTTCTCTTCAGCGCCCGGAAAGCTCAAAGCAACCATCCTGAATCCTGCAGCCCGAATTCCAACCCTCTCGAACTTAAAGGCCAAATCCCCAGGCCGCAATCGAAAAAACTTAGCACATGCACCACCACCAAAAACAAAATACTTAAACCCTACGCCCCCAAAGCCGAGACTATAAGCGCTCACTACTCACTACTACTAATAACATGTTCCGACCTCCATATTAGCAACACTGGGCTTCTCTGTGAAGGAAAAGAACACACGGGCCTTGACAGTGACAACCAGAACAAGATTTGGGGGTATATTGTCGTATGGAAGTATATTGGGACGGCAAGGGGCTATGAGTACTAATGGTTCAGACCTCTGTATGCAGCACAGCCCTCTGCTCACATGCCACCACAGGTATCCCGTGAGCAATCCACTACCCCCAATCTCAACATTCAACGCTGGAAACCGCCAGTGTAAACACACACTCCCAGGCAATCTAAACCCTAAACCTTAAGCTTGGGCTGAGCCAGACTAGACTAGAGGATCGAAGCCCAAGCCGCCTAAAGCAAAGCAGTGTGAAGGTATTACTATAGAGTATAGACGAGCTTAGCCTTAGCTCATCCTCAACAGCTCAGTGCTGAAAAGAAGATGCTCAGACGGACTAGGTGGTCAAAGAGCATTCTGTAGCATAACTCCACACACAGCCCCACCACCAGCAGTTCCTCTGCGTGTCCTAACATTTTAACTTGCTGAGTTTCGGGTTTAGAGTTTAGGGTTTGGAAGTAACCTTTAGATTGCAGTTTGGGGGCTTAGGCAATCGCAAAAGGGTTAAACTATCTAAATTGCTGCATATAGGGGCTTCGAATATGGTTTTGAGGCATATTATACTATACTTACAATAAGGAACCCCCAGCATAGTAGGGTAATCACTAAGGCACCTATATTAGCCGCACAGTCTCAAACAACTAGGAATGAGGGCGTCCAATGCGGGAGGATGCGAGTGCGAGTCTGGCAAGCTCAAAGTCTCGTAAGGCCCTAAAAGCCCAAAACCCAAAACCCTGGGCCCCAACCCCTGGACCCAACACAAAACAGAACAAAATCAACAATTCAGGACTGAGGAGGAAAGGCCCTTCCTAAACCCTAAACCCCTTTCACCCCGGAGCTTTGATCCCGAAACCCCAAACCGCTCTGCTCACCAAGCAACGCAAGGATCGAATCAGCGGAGGAAGAAAGCCCTGGGAAAGGCTTTCCGTGGGTTTAGGAAGTAGGGTTTAGGGCTTGAGAGTTAAGGGTTTAGTTTTTTTTGGAGGGTTTAGTAGGGTTCAGGGCTTAAGGGTTAAGGGTTTAGGTTTTCTGGTAGGGTTTAGGAAGTGGGTTTAGGATTGAAGGTGCAATAGGGTTTCTTTGAAGCACCTTCTCGCTTCAACATCTCTTCTGTTAAATGGTCCAGGACAGAGGCAGGTTCGCACAATTTATTTGTCCCAGCTTGTCAGTTGCAACCACAGTTTCGGCAGTCTTTCGGCTTCGACAGCCCAGCCACAAGGCATGTGCCAGCCGATAGGTGATTGCGAACAGCGTACGCAAGCAAATTATCAAAGACGTCTGCTGCCACACCCAGGCCCACGACGTGCAGCCAATCAAGCAGGGAAAAGCCTGGCAGGCTAAGCACCCTAAACCCTAAACAGGCCCTAAACCCCTAAATCCTAAACCCCTAAACCCTAAACCCCTAAACCCTAAACCCTAAACCCTGGGGCATACGTGCATTTGAACCTGTGGCCCCCCAAGCATTTTGAACACTGTTTTGGAGGTACCTAGAGGCTCCATAGTAGTTCCTTTTTGTGGTTCACATTAAGAATCCTATAAGGTAATCCCAAAAAGGAACGACCATGGAGCCTATGGGTATATGGAAACATTGTAGATAGGAGCCTGCAATCTTCAGGTCTACACCCTAAAGCCCTCAGCCAGTCAAACTCTCGAACAAACCGCCTGAAATCCGAAAATTCTGGGAATACAGACAGCAAGGCGGAAAATTCAAAGGCTAGAATCCAGTTACCTGCATAGTCGGTTGCTCAGCTACGGGTACTGTATGGCTAATGTACTGTTTATACAGGGTATACAGAGTTTAGCACGCAGTACAGGCTACGACAAGCCGTTTGTGAACCCTATGGTCCCATAGCCGAGTAGCCTACTTCATAATAGGTATACAACCTTTGACAACCCCATTAAACCCTTGAACACCCCATTAAACATCCTGCGAAATAACCCACCCTGATGAAGACCCTGGGCATGTTTACAACATCATGGGTAACTGGGTTTACTTTACTGCAAGCCGATAAGTATATTTCGGAAACAGAAGCCACGAATAGTTTCAGAATATTTCATTCACCCCCCGAAACCCTAAAGCCTCAACCCTGCATTCTCTGAGCTTCCCCAATCAACAGTATAGTCCATACTTCGGGGGCCCCAACTAATAGACTATCTCCCAAGTCCCTGCTATGCTGTTACTTGGACGAGACGCAAAAATCATCAGCAGCGGATACCTTGAGAGCTCCAGGGATGATTCGGGGGCTTTTCTCCGTGGTCCCTCACCCCTTTTTTACGGTACCTAATTTTCTATATAACAGAACCTAGCCATAAAACTAGGTATCCTAAAAAAGGGGTAGGGTATGACCCTCTAGGTAATCCATAAAGCCCATTCCCACATCCGCTTCCAAGAACCGCCAGGTTTTGGGCTCTAGGTTTGAGGTTTGGGGTTCAGAACTGAAGGTTCAGGGATTGATGTTTATTATTGTTGTTTTATTATTATTATCATTATGATTATAATTCTTGCTATTATTATTATGATTATTACTATTTTGGGGTTTAAGCTGGCTTAAGGTATAGGGTTTGGGGTTCAGATCCAGGGTTCGAGATTTATGGTTTGGGATCGAGGGCTTAAGGACCAAATGGCCCTTAAAAGAAGGGGCCCTATACAATTATATTATGAATCCCTATAAGGTATATGAACCCTAAACCCTTTTAGGGTTCTTTTCGTCCTTAAGGAGGCTTTAAGGTTTGGGGTTTCGGGTTCCTTTGAAGAGTTCTAGATATGCTTGGTTTTGCTTATAAGCTTTCTGTGGAGTTTGGGGGGTGAGGCAGTAAGGTAAGGTTATCGGCGGGGGGATATGGAGGGGTTAGGCTTCCGGGCTTGAAGTTTGTACGAGTTTTGGGTTGATATAGGGCTCCTTCCTGCCCTGAAAAGCATCAACAACCCTGGATAGTCCCCTTATTCAACCCTTAAAGTAATCCCTGCTATTTCCCGGTAGAGACTGTATCAATGACACTGCGAGGGCAGCCGGGAAAGGCTCCGTCTGGGGGTATTTCATCTTGCTCTGAAGTGCCGTCATTCCCAACTAAGACTTAGCAGTTTCTGTTCGGGATCCACGTTGGTTCTGCATGGAACCCTCGCCCTAAACCCCAAACACTACGCTCGGCCGAACCCCAACGCTGCGACGCACAGGAGCTTGAATTTTTGTACACCCAAAGCTCCGAGTACCAAAAGCCTGAAAGCTAAATGGGTTCCCGTAAACACTCAACCCCAGAACCCGAAGCCTATGCATCTCTAATCACCACGGCAGCGGATGCCTAGAGCATTCGGTGGTTAGCGATTCGGGTTTAGGGTTCAGGGCTTGGGTTAAGCTTTTCGGGTGTAGGGTGTAGGCCTTCACCAGATCGCATACACTCTCGCACTGAATCCGCGGAGACTCCAACATACATTAGTTGAGAAGTCCAACTTCATGCCTGGTCGAAAAACAACGCCTGCATGAGTTCGGGTTTAGGGTTTAGGGTATAGCGCGTGATCACGTAAAGGGGTTTGAAACTCGCTGGGAACTGATGTCTAAGGCACAGGAAGGGTCCCAGCCAGGCGATGAGTACATCCGGCGTGCGGCACTCATAGCATTCACCTTAGGAAAATTTTTCAAGGCATCTGAGAGGTTTTGAGTGTTTGACACTGCCTATGATAAAGGGGTTTGTGGGTATTACCCTGAGTCTGGATACGTGGCCGCAGCTCCAAGCCCCAAAACCCTGACCCAGATTAATTCTTGTTGGGTGCTGTAGTGCCCTACTTTCAAGGCGCTACATATATCGTAATGCGCTCTGTTCTGTCAGGTGCTAGGTATCCTTGCTATAGGAAGCTCCTATTGCGATGAGGTACAGCAACAGCAAACCCTCTATCAACCCTCAACCCAACCCTAAACTCTAGTTGAACCCTCCACCTGGGACTGGCGGATAGCCACCCAGTGCTCAAGCCCTACTGTGTTTACTGTACTAACTGAGACGCTTGATCGATGAACCTCCACCCCTAGTGACCATCTTGTTATTGTGGCCGCTGGGGAAAGAAGGCTTCTTATTTAATTGGCCTTCATTACCCCAAGCACACGCACACACACACACAGAGAGAGGCCCCCATCAACATACCACTAAACCGACTGAACCATGAACCCCAAACTCTAAACTCACAATGAGCTTTGTAGTTTCGGCCTTGGCCCGGCCCTAAACAGCAGCGTTCAGCTTTCAGTGTTCATGTGGCGGGTCGGAATAGTACACAACTATCACAACTTGTGGTCCAGGATTATGGGGTTTACTTTATTGTTTTTGGGGTTGAACCCTAAAAACTAAACCTTAAACCATGAATAGAAGCACGGTGTCTTAGCCTAAAGGCTTTAGGGTCTTTGAGTTTAGTGTTCTCGCTGTAATAGGCTTTTGGGTTCAGGGCTTACGGTTGCATGAGCCGGAAAGCTTCTGCACCTAACCTAGCCTCCTATAGTCCCAAAAGGATCCTAAATACCTATATGGGGGTTTCCAAAAATTAGGGGGAACTTATTGTGGGGTTCTTATAATAAGGGTCCTACTACTTAGGGTGTTATATTAGGGTCCCCTATTTTCGGAAACTCCCATATGGGTTATACGTACCCAAGCCATAGTAGTAGTAATTCTTATTCCAGAAACCTTACTCTCTAGAATATAGGTACTTAGGACCCTTTGGGAGTAAGCCCCTGCATTCCCTTGGAGTGGTCTGCAACTTATCCGACGAGTAGAGCTAGCCGTCAGCTTCAGGCGGGAGGGCTCTGGGTTTGTGCAACAAGCTCCCGGCCCTTGAACCCTAAACTAACCCCTAAACCCCTAAACCCAGTATTCCCAGGCCAGGCTCACGCTCACATTCAAACCCAAAAGTGTAGCCCTTTTTATCTTCAGGGCGATGGGGGTTTGCTAAACCCTGAACCCTGAAACCTGAACAAGGGCTTCGTAAGGCTTTCGTTGGGGGGGGGGGGGGGGGGGAACAAAGCAACAAAGCTGCATAAGGATTACATAGGGTGGGTTTTCAGGGTTTGATAGAATGCTGCCAGTGGGTTTGCAAGTGATTCAAGGGTCGCCCCCTCCAAAGACCTTGCTTAGTATGGCATTTCAGTCCTGAAGCCCTCTTGATTGGGTCTTGAGGCCCTCCTGACCCCAAGGGTCCAAGTACCCAATAATCATATACTCTCCAAAATCCTAACCTACATAACTACTATCCTCAAACCGAATACCTGATTATTGGGTTCTTTGGACCCTTGGGGTGAATTCTTAGGGTGTCAGGGGAGTTTGTTGCGGATTATGCAAAGCCTGCGAAAACCCGCTCAGCCAGGCGAAACCCCTAACGCCCTGAGCTATAGGCAGTTTAGACCCCGATCATGGTAACTGAGGTTACCTGGACCCCCAAAGGATGTAGAATAGCAGCCTTCTATAGGTTTTGGGCTATTATTTTACCTACTTTGGGGGGTTTCGGTAAGCCCCTTTGCCTTAACAAACATCTGAAGCCCGAAGCCCTGGCGCTTCGATGCATAAAACTATATACAAAATCGTTGAAACTCCACTCAGCCGTGGCTCTTTGATACGGTTGATGGACAAAATCCTGCATGACCCATAATAAGGAATATACCATAATTCCCATAGTTTAGGGTCCTTAGGGTCATGCAGGATTTTGTCCATCAGCCGTATTGACCCCGATCATGGTACCTTCAATTAAACCTTCAACAAGAATCCTGTAAGCCGCGAAGTGCCCTAAGCCATGGCGCTTTGATGCGCGTAGGCTTCCGTATGGCATCGTCCNCATATATATATACATATATATATATATACATATATATATACATATATATATATATATATGTATATATGTATATTATGTGTGTATATATATATATCATAATGTCATAAGTTTGCAGGGTTTGACAATTTTCCAGTCCAAGGCCAGGGCTTTCCGTTGCGGAGTTGAGAGTTGGAGGGTTCGAACTACAAGAGGGCTCGTGGGTAGCTAGAGGAACGATTACCGGCCAAGGGAGTACTTGGAGGCCCTATTGACTTAGTAAGTCTACTTAGTATCCCTTAGAAACCCTATTATAATCCCCCATAACCCACCTTACTAACCCTACTTACTAAGTCAAAAGGGCCTCCAAGTAGTGTGGGGACACAGGTTTAGCAGGCCCTGCTGATTTTCAAGCCCTAAGGCTCCATGTACCCATGTAGGCTTCCTGTAAAGGTTCCTGTAAGGGGTTCCTTTAAGGGTTCCTATAAGGGTTCTATAAGGGTACCATAAGGGTTTAGGGAAGTTTAGGGTTGTTCGAGGAGTCCATGTACCCATATAGTATATACTTACTTAGGCCTTAAAGTACCTATATAGGGACCCCTTTAAGGCTTAAGTATCTACTTTAAAGGTACATGGAGCCTTTGGGAAGGGCAAGTCTCATCATAGCCGCCAAGTTCATGGCGAGGACTTGCTCGAGGTCTTCTCTGTCCAGAACTACTTGGAGGTTCATGGGTAGTTATAAGGAGGGTTATAAGTAGGGTAACTATACTTGTAACCCGCATTAGGGGACTTATAACCCCACTTATGACTACCCATGAACCTCCGAGTACCTTCTGTTCAGCTGTTGGCCACTGCCTCATGGCGGAATCCTGCCAAACTCGGTATTCGGATCGCTTTGGCGAGGGTCTGCGCCTTCATCAAAATACTCAAGGCTGCGACAACCGTATGATCTCCCTGTTCCCCGACGTGGACTGTATTGATATTTGTTGCCTCGGCGGATGAAGCTCCGTCTGTGCCGGCATCCAAACCAGGATATTGGAGTGAAGTTCAAAGGAATGGAAACAGCTACCAGGGATGACACGTGGACGGCTCTAGTGAAGTTGGCACCTAATTGAAACCTACTTGTAGTGATTCGATGAGCCACCCCCAAAGTTCAGAGCTACAAAATTCTGTATCACCTTCAGTATACCACAAACGATGGGAACTATGGCATGTCCCTCATGAGCTATGGACAACTGGGGGCTTTGGTCCATAAGTTATAGGACCTGCACGTCCTGAGTACTCCTCCTGCAAGGCAAGCCACCGCAGAGCACTAACAAAAAGGTAAAAAGCTGAAAGTCTATCCGAAGTGCAGCCACAAGAAACTCTGAAACCCTAAAAAACCCCAACAACCGAAAGACCGAAACTAAGCCCCGCAGCTGAAGAGTACCATTATTCATTAGGTAGACCCCGATGCTACCCTTTACAACTGGCTTGCTCTACCTGTAACAAACGGACCTACATGTTTAGGGCTCTTTACGATGAGACTCCATTCCCGCAACAGAGAGGTGATTGGGAACATCATGCAAAGTTTACCACGGATGTCAAGTAGGCTTACTCCAAGTCAGAAAAGCTTCGCCGCAAACTCCAGATCCCAAGCCAGTATAGAATCCCGCATAATGCATAGAACTCTAAGTTATCCTTGGTAATTCTTAAAACCAATGCACCCACTTAAATTCCAACTCCTCACAAAGAAGGAGTACGCCCCCCTGAACCTAAACCCCCCCACCCATCCCTTGAACGATCCTAACTCGTAAACTGCCCAAACTCGAATCTCAAACCCTGCATGCCCCAGCTCCAAAAAACCCTGAACCCTAATAGCTTCTGGGCTGTGCGAAATCCCTATAGTCAACCCCAGAAAGTGGGAACATGGATTTAGGATGATTAGCGCTGGGATTCCCTATACTATACCTTAAGGGCATGAGGGCATTGATGTTCCAACTTTCTGGCTTCTACTATAAACCCTGAACCTTGAAACAAAAAACTGACCATAGACAAACCCGAAAAGCCAAAACTCTGAACTCCGACACCCTCAACCCCATGTCTCAGCCCAAGACCGAAAGCTCGAGCCGAACCGAACCCCCCCCCCTAATACGGCTGATGATCGAAATCCGGCATTACCCAGAAGAAGGACTATACAATTATTACCATAAGGCTCCTTCCCGCTGCCACTCATGCCGCGGGGGGAGAATCGGCAAACTCTTGTCCGAAGTGTCCGTAATATACCATTATTACCATAGTTTAGGATCCTTCAGGGAATGCAGGGTTCATATCATCAACCTAAACCCTAAACCCTATAGATCCCCAAAAGGAACCCCTTAAAGGTGCCCTTATAGATCCCTTTACCCTAAACCCTAAACCCCTAAACCCTTACACCCTAAACCCTAAACCCTAAACCCCTAAACCCCTAAACCCTTACACCCTACACCTAAACCCTAATCAACAGTAGGGACCGGGCTTTCGGACTCGCCTGTCAAGGGGATGAGCTTTGTGCTAGTCTTTGTGATGCGAAGTGCGGGTGCGGGGTTGGCCCAAACCCTAAACCCTACCTGGACCCCAAAAGGATGTAGAATAATGGCCTTCTAGAGGTTTTGGGCTAGTATTTTACCTGCTTTGGGGGGTTTAGGTACACCCTAAAACAGGGATGAAGGAGTTTAGTGTTCAGAAATGGGGTTGGGAGGTCAGCGTCCGGATCCTGGGTTTATAGACGTAATATCGGGGCCAAATAACTATGCGGTGCATTTGTGGTATATATGAAGGCATCGTAGTACTACTTGTTCAGACCCCTCTAGTATTTGGCTCTGGTTCTGGGGAACTGTAGTAGGGAAATGAGAGCAGGTTATGACTTAAGACCTAGACGTGTTCAGGTCTGTACGGTTGGGGCTTACGCTTATGGGGTTTATGGGGCTTTGCCTGGCGACTGTATCCGTAGTCAGGAATGTGCGACGTTCTGTAAAGTGATTATTTGGCTTGAGATAGGCCAGGACTTGTACATCACCAGCAAAAACACACTGTTGCAGCTCTGTGTTCCCAAAACCCAAGACCTTAAAACTCATAGCCTGTCGACGCTCTCAATTCTCTTTCCCGCAGGGTCCAAATACCTCAAAACGAGGGTTTCTCGCTCTTTGTCTCTCACACCATTCAGAGAGCTGCTTGTCGACCGAAATCCAAAGGCAGCTGCTCCAGCGGGTTTCCAAAGTTAACCGCACCTTCCCAGACATCGTTGGCGCCTCAATCTGTGCTTCCAGTGGACTACGTGGATACGCTGCTCCCTCCGGCACCAGTGGCCAATCTCATGTGCAGAACTTACAATGGGAAGTTGAAGCCTCAAGCCAAAAAGTCCTTCTTCAGCCCATCCACATCTGAGACCAAGGGTTGAACCTGGGTTTCCAATGCTTCAACTCTTCCCGCATAAGGGTTCGGTAGGAGCGGGGCAGCAGGCCTTGGCAATCCCAAAGGGGAGACGAGTGCCGAAGTCTGCCCCAAAATTTACTGGTTGGTATGTGGGCCCTCCAAGAACTGAATCACATCCGTAAGCAACTCGCACTCTAGAAAACCCCTCCCTAAACCCTCAAATCCCTGAACTCCTAAGCCCCTAAAACCCCTAAAGCCCTAACCGGCTTCAAACCCTCGGCCCTGAGCCAGCCCTCAACAAAACTCCCCCCCGGAGTTCGGGCCTTGTAGGCATGCATGGAAGGGGAAGCACGACCAGAATTGGAGCCTGGAAAAATGCGAAAGCGGTTTTCGGGTTTGGGGTTCGGGTTTAAGGCTTTAGGGTTTAGGTTTCAGAGTTAAGGGTTCAGGGCTTAGGGTTCAGGGCCCATTACAGGGTTTCCGCCGGGGGGGTTGGAGTGTTAAAGTCTTGGGGCTTTTCTAACTAAGGGTTGCTATTGCTATGGTTCTTATTTAGTTTTGCTATTAAACCAAAAGGTGAGCACTGGAAAATGTCGCGCGGCACGAAATGTAAGTGAGTGGGGTTCAAGGGTTGAGGGTTTAGTTGTTTAGGGTTGAAGGAGCCCTAAACCCGATACCCCATGTAACCCCAAGGCTTGGGTTTTCGGTCGGTGTTAAACGGGTTCGTGGTTTTGTGTATAGGGAATTACGGGTTCAGGGTTACAGTTAAGGGTGTAGGGTTGGCGTTGATTAATTCAGGGTACGGGTGCAAGGGTTTAGGATGGTTTAGGGTTCGGGGCGAATTTAGGACTTAAGGGCGGGAGTTTTGTCGTGATAGCTCCAAGGTCGCGCATATCAAGGCTTAAGGTTTAGGGTTTAGGTTTTAGGGTTTAGGGGTTTACGGGTTGGGGATTAGGGTTTAGGGTTTAGGGCAAATACATTTCAATGCAGGAGCTCCTTTAAAACAAACTTGGGCTCCACGTCGGCCATGCAATGTCTCCTAATCAAGAACTCTACATTAGTGGGGTTAGGAGGTATGATATGCTGTATGCTGTACTGATACACGGATCCAGGCATCTTAATTACTCAAAACAACTAAAAGTCGGAGTCCAGGATTTCGAGCTTGGTGCGTGTCGTCATCGAACACTGAGGAACCGGGCAACTGATGCGACAAGACAGGCCTACACAACCCTAAGAAGCATACCTGCACCTTCTATCAGGAGCAGAAACCGCGTTTCCCGCTGGAGGCCCCTAAACCCTAAACCCTAAACCGAGCAGAAACCGTGTCTGCTGAAGGCTTGATCAGGTTCGGCCACAAAGAAACACCTTCACGAGGCCCCTCCTGGGCGCTTTGCCCTTCCAAGCACCGGAGCTACGAGATCGCTTGGAGGATTAGGGTTTAGGGTTGCTGGGCCACCACTTGGAGGCCCTTTTGACTTAGTAAGTCTACTTAGTATCCCTTAGAAACCCTATTATAATCCCCCGTAACCCACCTTACTAACCCTACTTACTAAGTCAAAAGGGCCTCCCAGCAGGCCATCCATCATCCACCTTGATGTCAAGTTTACTAATGCAGGTTCCTCCAAATCCCGGGCTTCCCTGTCAGGCACACCAACCTAGCACAGGACGCACCCAAAAAGGCGAATGCAAGCCCAAACCCAGATATCACCTGAAAGCCTCAAACGCCGGCTTTTTTTGGGGCCTCAAACGCAGGCTTTTTTGGGGGGCTTAGGGTTGAAGTCTTCAAAGTTCATGGTCCATGGGAGGCTGGGCTTTAGGGTTTAGGTTGCAGGGGTTTAGACTATAGGATTTAGTAGTTTTACCTTTTAACTTTCTCAATCAGCACATCTTCCAAAATAAAATGATTGAGATGGTCTTGTAGATGGACGCCATCTCTTTGGTATGTTGATGCCTAACCTCCTTGATGAGCCTCCCTCCAACCCCTTGAAACCAGGGGCCTTAACAATGAGAATAGGGTTTTGGGACATAATTATACTATAACTAAACCGCGGAACCCCCAAAATACTATGGGTAATTATACAGGCCCCCATAGTACATCCAGAAACAGTGCGTGCCTGTCGGGGGTCCAGTGGCCTTCAGCTGAGTACGGCAGTGTTGCCCCTCCATCGCCTCAATCTCACAGAAATCAGAGCTGCTTGTGTTTCTTTCAAGTTGCAAATAGGTTCTTGTTCACTCTGCCCTTCTTCTGACTTTCGTGTTTTTCATAAACACTTCTCGGGGACCAGGGTTTATGGCTTATATAGGGGTTACGGCTTATAGGGTTTCTGGGCCTGCTACAGTTTACAGAGTTTAGGGTTTACAGGGTTTAGGGTCACGAAAACTGCCCCTAAACCCTTAACCCTAAACCCTAGCCTGCGACCTGGGCACAGATAGCACCGGCCGGGCATGCTTGGCAGACCCCGTGGAAGCTCGCAAACTGCCACTCCTTCCAGCCAGCCAAAGCGCTTTAGGGCTTACTTGGAGGGGCAGTTAGTAAGTAGGTTATAAGTAGAGTTATAAGTGCCCTAAATGGAGTTACCCCAATTATAACCCTACTTATAACCTTACTTACTAAATCCCCTGCCCCTCCAAGTACGTAGGCTTGTGGCTTAGGGGCTTGGGGTTTAGGGTTACGGCCGTAGGGTTGAGGGCCAAGTTTTGGGGCTTAGGGAGCCAATATGCTTCATACTTAAGGTTTTCTACCATTCGGAGCCTCCCTAAACCCTAAACCCTAAACAAAAAATAATATGAAATACTCAGGCCCCGATGTTCCACTGTAGGTCACACCCCGAAACCCTTGATCCTCAATCCCCTAAAACCTCAAGATTCTACACCCTCCTCCATTGGGTTTAGGGTTTAGGGTTATTATAGTGCAAACAAATCCGCTAAACCCTCAATTATCTACCCCCTCTAAATTATAGCGCTACTGACGATGCAACTTCAGCTGAAGATCCGTCTCGTTGCCGGTGGTACGGTAGTAGCCCGGCGCACAGTCGCAGGAGACGATCTCCTTTGGGGATTACGTTTTGCGGGGTAGGGGTATTTGGGGGTTCCGGTGCAGGGTTTGGGTTTGTGGTTCAAAGCCCTAAACCCTAAACCTCGGAGACTGGAGGGCTATATTTTTCAGGATTCTTCGGCCAGGCTTCGGATGTGGCCTCATAAGCACCCCAACAAAAAATCATAATAGCATATCGCGTTTAATAGTCCTCTGGGGTCTTGGAAAAAATCGAAAATAAAATAACTTCCTGAGAGCACTGAAGATAGAGGGAGTAGGGCGTACAGAGTAGTTTAAACTTTGAGGGTTCGGCGGCGGTGGTGAAAGCTTCGAAGCCAGACTGAAGGATGAAGGCCTAAGAAACTGGACCACGGTTGGGATACAGTAAGCCCCAGAAAGTTGGAAACCGGATTAAGGCCAAATAGTGCTGGGATTCCTTATGCATTACTCCTAATTATAAGGATTGAGGCTATTGGGTTTCCAACTTTTGGGCTTCTACTCTAGTACTAAAAAACAAATGTCCGTTGATTCTTGGGGTTTCAGTAACCATAGACATGTAACATGATACCTAACTCTGACAACAAAGGAAAATGTAGCATGATACCCGGCTATGACAAAGGAAATGAGCTTTAGCCCACGAACTTTGGGTTGAGACTGCTCCAGCCTCTGGTCCCTCAGCTAGAAGTCCTACTTCTTTGGTGCATATTAATATGCCGGTTAGGGTTTCGGGTTGGGTTTAGGGTTTAGGGTTTATAATTAAGATGAAGCCTACAAGGGGCTGTCATTGATAATTATTCCCACGCCTATATCACACCACAAATGGCTCGGGGGTTGAAAGGTTGAATCTTCATACGACGCATGCAGAGCTTCCCGGTCCTAAATCTCGTTCGCGCTCCGAAACGTCCACTCTGACCCAACGGCTTTAAAGAGGTTTAGGCTCCTGGTTCAAAGCCCTGAGCCACAGTTTAGAAAATAGGGGTTAGGACCTGTTCAGGGTTGAGCTCAGGAAAGCCCCAGCCGCAAAGCGCATCAGTCTTCAAAACTATGTAATATATCCCTACACCCGAAGCCAGACTAGCCCAAAACTCTTCCAACAACAACTCAAAGTCCAAACCTAAATCCTGAACTCCCAAACAAGCTCGAGCCTCAAACGCAGCCTCAAACGAACCTAGTCAAAACGTAAACCCTAAAAGTCGCCTCAAACCTTAAACAAAAAGCCATCCGAGAACCTTGCCCATAGGCTCAAAGCATCACGAAAGCCCTGTATGACATAAGGGCCTGTCTGAAACGAGGCTAGGGCTTTGGGGCTATTTTCCTTTCTCTTTCGGACTATATACGGATATGTGTTAAATTGATCTTTCCTGCATATGGATGGACATGTTTTTGGAGCTGTTTGGCTTGGATGTACGCAAGTTGTACAGACTGCTGAATGCTGCGATATAGGCTTCTTGAATTACTCCGTAACCTCTCGCAGGACATGGTCCTTCGTGCTGAAATGACTCAAACTTCGAGTCCCTAGCATACTAAACCCTTGCCCAGGTTCCGTTGCACCGGTGATCGTCGTTGTCTCGTGCTGTGGGCATGCAGTGCATGCACCTCGCACGCATAATCTCAAAGCTTACCCTAAGCTCAGCGTGTTGGTTTAAGGCCTGGGACTAAAACAATATTAAGTTTTGAATAGTTCCTTCAGGGCTTCTAGTGTTTCGGGTATTTTAGGGCTCTGGTCAAGGACTCACTCTGAAAATCTCGCAGAATTCAGGCAAATTCGTGCACTTTCGGGAAGCGTGCCCACGGGCTAAAACGTAGGTACTGGGATGGGTTTGTGGGTTACTCCGCGCATTCTGACATGCCTGCTTAATGGTTACCAAGGACCCCGACGGACCTCAGGGTTTAGGCCCAAGAAGAAGTAGAAGAAGTCCTAGTTGTAGAAAAAACACCACATAAGTACCTTATCCAGTTTATTGGGGGGATTGAAAGCTATGACCCATGGAAATACATGATTATATGTAGGCGCTATAGTACTCCCAAAAACTACAGGTTACTTGCCCTAGTACTAAGGTACTATTTCGGCAATTGCTTGAACCAGTACCGGGCCCCAGCGTGCCGAGCCCTTCAAACACGTCTACAGCGAACCCGAAATAGTAGGTTCTTTATTCCAACCACCCTTTGATCAGGGTACCTGTACTTTTAGGGATAGGGTTTAGGGTTGAGGGGTTTATGCACTCGGGTTTAAGATTTTGGGGTGATCCTCATGTGACATCGCTTCAAACAAACTCCTGCCTCTTATGGTGCGGGGACACACGGCAAAATATATGCTAGGGTTCATACGGGTTCAGGGTTCGAGGTTTGCATGATTTAGAGTTCAGTAATCCAAGGTCTAGGGTATAAGATCCCAAAACAACAGGTGCAGTAATACATAACGTGCCTGCGCCCGGCAGGCCCATGTAGAATCCCAGGTTGCAGAAGTCGCAGGTCAGGGCTGGACCAACTCCACCTAAGATGACATTGCGGCACAGTGCTTGTTTTCCTACACCCTCAACCTCGTTCCCACTCACACCTTCGAAATCTAAACCTTAAGCCCTAAAAACCCTAAAGCTTTCTCCGGTCATTCATCATGTGGGAGCTTCCGCAAATAGGGGACCTTAATGTAGTACCTAATTAGTAGGATCCTTATTGTAAGGACCCCAAAATGAGATACCGGAAACTCCCATGTAGACGGCCCTAATCCCTAAACCCTAAGCCCCTAAACCCGTAAACACTAAACCTCTAAACCCTAAACTTAGGCCCTAAACCCGTAAACCCTGAACTAAGTGAGGGGTCGCATCCGTCGAGCGACAGACCCCGAACTGGCCCCGAACGCTTGGTCGAGGGTCTTACAGCCCGAGCACCCATTCGAAAAGAGAGACGGAGAGATGAGGGTAAAGCCTCACCGTCTGTCCTGGACAGGCCAACGGGTATTGGCCTTGTCTACGACAACGTCCGTACTCGAATAGGGCTGGCCGTACCCAGACCACCTTTAGCGTAGATAAAGAGATATAACCCCAACGCGTACGCCATTTGCTCTGGAGGCCCCCCTGGATCCTAAATCCTAAATCCTGAATCCTAAATCCTAAATCTTAGATCCTGAATCCTAAATCTTCCTAGAGCATCCTTTGATACACTTATTTGCGCTCGCAAAATAAATGCTCAAACCTGGGGGGCCCAAAAACACCTCTAAACCAAAAAGCGCACAACTCACAGAAAAAGCGCACAAATTTTTTCCTGGCCTCATCGCTTCGGCTGCTTCTCGGCTGCACTACAACTTTGCCTTTGCCCGCTTGAACTCTCGT